>CAJNOP010000048.1:533140-583870 GCA_905250075.1 Rotaria sp. Silwood1 | reverse complement strand
AATTTCGAATTCAACTGAATGTTTGGTATAACTGTGATGCAACAACCAATTCGACATTAGATGAAACCATGAATAATCTGAAAAGATACATCAGTATAGATATGGAATCAATAGCAAATGAAAAACTGATGTTCGATTTATTAAAGTTCTCGTTTGAGAACAAACAAAGAAGTATTTTAGGTTTCATACGTTGGATACCTAAACTAGTATCGAATAGTAAACATAATAAAAATCGACTAACAAAGATTGATAATTTTCAATTATCGGCCAATTCAGAACTGATACCACTCACTACGCGGCGCCTAAAAGAATTATTACAAACAACTTCGACAAGCATTTCAGTAGAGGAACGAGAGCAAATGTCAATCGATGATGAAAATTATGACAATTATGTGTCGTCAGACAATGGAAATCAAGAAAATGATCTTGATGACAGTACAGATTCAGATGCAGAGGACAAGGTAAGTCAGACGCCATTGTTTCTATTTTTATCTTTTAAATAAGTACATTTTGCTACAGTTTTGTTGGAGAGTTAGATCATTGAGCTTTATTATTGTCAAGAGAGAGCCGCATATTTTTCAATAGGCAGTAAAAAGAACAGTATGCACTTAACCTTTCTCCACATTCTTCGTTCCACTATAATCATTTTCATGAAGAATATTATCTTCTTAGTTCACGATTGTACAATGTTTTGTCCTTCTGTAGATCAATCAATCATCGAGAACTCATCTCCTGCCCATGGATACACTTCAAATTCATGCAGGTACTAAGACTTCAACAGTATTAAATAAGTCTGAGAATGAAACTGATATTAACCAAGAAAATTATTTTAATGACAGTGTAGCTAGTGATAGCATATCTCAATTGCCACTTCCGATTAAAGCATCGATACCTTCAGAGGACATAGAAGTACTAAAAACGAAGCTTGCTGAGATGGACAAAGAAAACAAAAAAGTAAAAGAGCGGCTTGTACAAGCAAAAACAGAAGTTGCTAGTCTACTTACTTTACATGATGATATGAAAGAAAAAAATCAAACAGAACTAGAAGAACGCAAGAAAGAAATCGATATAATGCGTCTTGAACAAGAAGAAAAAGAACAAAAATGGCTTCAAATCGAGAAACAAATCAAGCAGAAATATGAAGAAGAAATACAGTCACATTCACAAAATATGTCCGTCATCATTGAAGAAGTCACTACGCTAAATGAGAAGCAAAACAGTTTAGAAGAACGAATGCAAACACTGAAACGCAATGAAGAAACCATTAGAAATTGTGAATATTTTGGTTTTCATTCACAAATCATGCATGACTTCATACTACCAAAATTCGATTTACTCATTAATTATATAAAGGAAAGTGTTCCGAATATAGATGAGTATTTCATTGATAAAATACCTAAATTAACATTTGTAGAAATCAATGATGCTACATATGCTATTACTCTCCGTGGCTTTCCGGATCATCATACAGCATTTGTAGCTGCCCGAGATCGAATATTCAATCTTTCAAATTCAGTCAATTCAGCCAAAGAATTTTATCAACGAGACATAAATCGAATTATTCGATCGATAACTAGAACATTGACAACAGTTCAAGCAGATACAAACATTTGGAAACAATATTCTAAAATTCTGACTCAAGTATTAGAGGAAAAGGGCATCGAATATGTCAATAGATTTAATGTTTATATAAAAGGAAAAGCAAAAACATTAATTGAACGATCCATTCTTGGCACTTCAACTCCTCCATGGATTGAGCTTCGAAGAGATACGGATGATTTTCGAAATGAATATCCATTGGTAAACGAAATTGAAGGACTCAAACATCAAGCACTTGACGAATTCATCAAACAAAACATATCATTTCAAAAACTGAAATTCGATCAAACTCCAACAACAAAATCTATAATCACTATTAAAGAGTTTGTCAACCAAATCCAGCTTAAATTTAAGACAGATAAAATATATGAAGGTTATCAGATGCATCATTTCAGTTTGATACCAAACTTGCTACAACAAATAATGATCTATTATTCGTGTTTTGTGGTACAACTACCACTTTTCGAGTCATCACGAGAATTATTAAGTAAGATCGACAAAAATATTGTAACAACAATAACGACATCGACTGGATCAGGTAAAATGTGAAGAAAGAGTTAGAGTGCTTTTTTGGAAGACGACATTGAAAATGAAACTAAATTAGTCAATGAATATCTTGTTTTTTTCTCTAATGAAATCGATTGATTTCAATGTTTTACGAATCATTAATTAGCTCTAGATGGAAAAATTATATTATCTAATTTATTTTTTTAGGAAAATCCACCCTACTGCCATGCCTACTCATCGCAGAAGGGTATGATAAGGTAATTGTAACTCAGCCTCGTCGTTTACCGTGTAGAATGATTTCAAAGCGTGTTAATGAAACTATTCAAACGGATACGAGTGATAGATCACAGAAACTAGCTGGATGGGCTGTCAGTGGTGATCAACATAATCCGAGTGCAAAAATTCTCTATCTAACAGACGGTTTACTCAAAGAACGTCTATTATATGATAAAAATTTTATCACAATTCATACTCGAGTAGACAAGTCCATTGTATTCTTTGTGGACGAAGTGCATGAACGCTCCTGCAATATTGATCTTTGCTTGGCATTACTAGCTCGACTATTAATTGATAAGCCAGATCTTAAATCTAAACTGAAAATTATTATTTCCTCAGCCACACTAGATTCATCAGTGCCGCGACTATTTCGTCAAATACCAAATATTAGTTTTACTGAATTCGAAATGCCACAAATGGATACTCGATATCCTGTGAAAAAAATCGCCCGTCGAAATGAGAATGTCCTGGATATTGTACTGGAATTATATAAAAAACGCGAACGATATGATCAAATTCTTTGCTTTGTCAATTCTGTTTCAGAAGTTAATCAATGTTGCCGTCTACTAGCAGAATTAAGTCAAGGAACAATAGGTGCTGTTGCACTGGTTCAATCTCAATCGCCTAAAGTTCAACAGGCAAACATTGAAACTAGAAGTGTATTCTTTTCGACTACAGTGGCGGAGACATCATTGACATTTCCATCATTAAAATATGTGGTTGATACAGGAATGATCAATGTGCCCGTTTATGATTCAGAATCAAAGCGAACAGTATTAAAAGAAGTTCGAGCAGCTGAATCAACTATAAAGCAACGTCTTGGTCGATTAGGTAGAACAAGACCTGGAGAATATTATTATTTATATGATTTTAATGTCGAGGAACAACGTTATCCTATACCACATATACGTCAATCAGATTTAACAAGTATTGAATTTTCATTAAGAAGATCACCAATTAGAAATGGATTACATTATATGCAAAAATTCTTTCCCGATAAACCAACACAAGAAGCTATGAATGCGGCAGTTGACGATCTGAGAAAACTGGGTGAGTAATGTCAGATAAGATAGAAGCTAATTATTTGCCATACTACCGATTTTAAGCTATTAGTCCCTGTTCTTAATTGAAAAATCCCTTGAATGAAAGAAACTTTGCAGAAGAGTATACCCTAGAGAAAGTACTGAGTTCAGGGTACCCATGTACTGAGAAAGCTCTAGCAGGGTACCCAATATGGGTACTTTGAAAATTCTCAGTAATTTTACTGATGTATGTACTGTTTGGGGTACCCGTAAAAGTACATTCACTGAATAAGTACCTGCATGGATACACAAGTCTGTAACTTTACTGAGGAAATCTCGACAGGGTATCCTAAATTTTTCGCGTTCTGTGTGGCGACTATTCATTCACCGTTTTCTTTTTTTACGTACGGCTCTATATAAACAACTCGATAAATCATAAGAAAATAATCAATTTTCATACTAGTTTTTTTCTAAATTATTTCTTGACTATTTCTTAGTCAAGGAAATGCCGAGCTTGGTCGTAAATTAAGATCGGACTACCCTGAAGTGGTCTACGACCAACTCAAGCTGAGTCGGATCCCGACATTGTTCCTGCTAAGTTTTTGGAATTGAAAAAATTAAATTGAATAAAGTAAAAAAAAAATCTAGTAAATTATCTCAAGAAAAAGAAAAAATTTTAAAAAGTCAAAGATCAGGTTCGATCCTGAACATACTGAAAATTTGGTAACAGGGTACTTAGAAATACTATACAATGGTACCCAATTCAGTACTTGATCAGTACCTTTAGGTACCCAATTACTGTGCATTTTCCAGCAGGGTACTTGCCAAAGTACCACATAGGTACCTGTAAGTACCTGCAAGTACTTTGGTACCCAAAAGTTCCTGTGACATACTGGTATCAGGGTACTTTTTTGGGTACCCTTAACTCAGTATATTCTCTAGGGTAGAGAGCCAATTTTTATGGTATGTTGAAGTTCGCTGTATTTCAGGTATTTTGGAAGCAGCTCCTAGCAATGAGTTTACACAACACGGCGTATGTCTGACCAAACTACCTGATTTTAGTTCATTGGCAATGTCTAAAGCAGTATTGGCTGCTCTTGAAAATTATCATTGTGGACGTGATCTTATATGCCTTTCATCTATTTTAAGCGTTTTAAATACAACAAATGTTTTGAAAAGTTTACCACAGAATATGAAATGTTCGGATGGAGATTTTATGACGTTGTTGAATATTATGAATGATGTTCTATTAGTCAAACAATCTGTTCAAGCGGATCAGTTTGATCTAGATCGCTTTTGTAAAGCTAAAGGGCTAGATTGCATTAGACATATTATTAAACAAGCATTGGATCGTTACACAAGTCTCGAAAAAGCATTTCAGTCGTCAAGTACTTATCGTCAAGAAGCCCAAATACGATCTGGAAATTGGGAATATGTAGCAAAATCATTGTTAGCTGGCTATTCAGATAATGTATTCGTCTCCATGAAAGATTTGCAAGAAAAAACTCATCAATACGGTAGATACAAGGACACCATTGATCTAGCTGTCTTAGACCTTCAATCAACCCTGGTACGCTCTATAAGTGAAGCCCCTGTGTCTATCGTTTTAGCAAGAGATGTTCGTTATTCGACAGCTGTTCGTTCAACAGCGATATTATCATTTATTGGCGAAATTAAACCTTCATGGATTGAATGTCCAACAAAACGAAACATTAAAATTAGTGACGAGGAATTAACTCATCTGCATAGTAAGAACATATTTGCTCGCATTCAATCGAAGATTTCTAATTTGATCCATATGATATTTGGTCACCAAACTATTAATTTAACCGGTAAATCAAGCATCGTTTACAATACTGAATTAAACCTTCGAAAAGAGATTGTAACTTCCATGACATTCGAATTAAAAAACGAATGTAAACCAGGTACACCAGATTATGAGAATTTATCCAGAAATCTGGAAAGCATAACGAAAATGCCATACATATTTAATCCGATGAAATGGCGATGGGAAGCACAGAAACAAGTGAAAATAACGATCAATGCTAATCCAACTACGAAAACTTGTGAAATAACACTTGAAGGAAGAGATTCTGAAAATCGAAATTGTCAAAAGGAGTTTCAATCATTCTTGTCTTGGTTAAAGCGTTGTGTGGTGATTCGACCTCCACATGCAGGTATGTACAAAACTATCAGCTTATGTTTTAATGGTAACATAACAAAGTACTTCACCAATGTAGTTTTCTCTAAATATCTAGTAGAACGTTGTTGAAACTCTATTATGATTGAGTGTTTTCTATTACAGGTGTTCTGCCACGTCTTCTACACCCTAAAATGCGCAAACAGTATCCTGAGATCGAAAAGCGTATTGCCTGTATAACGGATAGTAAACGAACGATGGTCGATCTCTATAACAGTATTAAAGGTCGAGGTGCAACACGTGAAACACGCATGGAAGCTGTAGCTTGGATAGCTGTTTGTAAATTTCATTGTAAATTAGAAGGCGGTTTTGTTCGAGACTGGGTCATTGGTCATTATCGAGAACCACAACAACGTGCAAACAATCCAAAAAGTTGGATTCAATATAGCACAACTCCAAAGGGTCAGCGGATTCCATACATGAATAGAGATATCGTTCCAGCGGATTTAGATTGTCATTTGCCTTTGGATCGCTATTTCGATATTGATAAATTTCGGGATGAATTATACAAATTTGATCTTACATGTGAAGTAATACGAGAAGATTGGAGATATGTTTTACTGATAGACGAAAATGCACCAACCGGTCCGTTTACAATGGATCTCATTGAACCACATGTCGCATTGACGCATGATCGTATTGATCTCGATGTTAGTAATCTTTCATTAGAAAAAGATTATCCACATGAAATAGGAATGCGTATTGATATAACACAATCACCATATTCAATCGAACTTGAAACTATCGTCCAAAATATAATGAATAAACATTTTCAAGTTCTTCGTCCACTTGATACTTTGGTCAATGATCGTATTAAGAAAATGACACAGCGTCAATGGACACAAATAGGAGAGCCAACAAATTACATACCACGGCCTTATGTGAAATATAATGCCGTTTTAGTACCGTTACCACCATCATCAACTTTATATCAAGCACTGTTAGGAACGATCAAAACTATTGGAACTTCTGTGCGAATTATATCGATCGATGAAATAAAAAATCCTCTTCTAGAAGATACATATGAAGCAATGAAGAAAATTATTGCAAGAGAATGCAAAGGAAATCCAAACGAACGGAAACTTTATCATGGTACTAAGGGTGACGCAATCAATGGTATAGTAGAAGATGGTTTTGATGACCGATTTTTCAGTCCGACTGGAGCATGGGGTAAGTGTATCTTAGAGTATTTCATAAATAAATGAATCGGGTGGGTATGTGAGGTGTGTGAACTTTTAAAAATTGTCAATTGTTGATGGATGCAAAGATAAAATGATGGGTTTGTTCATTTGAAGATTTATTGTATTGTTATTGCATAGGACATGGTGCATATTTTGCTGATGATCCTCGAAAATCTCACAGTTTTACAGCCGCAAATTCAACCAATCAAACGCATGTGATTTTTTACAGTAAGGTCACATTAGGCAAAGAATCGATAATGAATCAAGCAGACAATAAATTAACTTCAGCACCAAAAGGTTTTCATTCGGTCCAAGGAACTGCGTTTTCATATCGTGAATATATCGTGTATCGTTATGCACAAGCATTGCCGTACTTAAAAATAACTTACACAGCAAAATAAAAATGAGCCATATTATATTGAAATTTTTCTATTCAATGTTTGCAAAACTCAATAAATCTTAATAATACTTATGTTTCTAACTTTTTGCATAAATTCTAGAAATTATCATATGAAAGAATTCTGAAAACACCGAAAAAAGAAAGATGCCCTACGAGGGTGTTTCGATACATTTAGTTAGTATGCTTTTGACTGGACAGAAATCTGCACCCACTCACTCGTCTAATAAATTGAAAATTTGATTAAATGTCTTTGATTCGTTCTTCTCCTTATTCTCAAGCCTTCAATTTGACAGAGACAGCCCGAATTGAAGATGTCATTTATGAATTTGTATTTTCTATTTAAAAAAAACTTGCGGGTGTGAATATGGCATGTAAGTGTTGATAAACATTCTGTTGCCCACATCCACATCCTCGAAAAGCAGTGAAGTATTTAACATGAGTTTTTCTGTGTTTAGATTCAACCATTGCGGACTTGCGTTAGCGACTATAAGAATACAAGTCTAGTTGGATTTTTATTGATATGCCAACGTCACTGTTGCTTTCTCTTTTGATGAATAAATTGAGTCAGCAGCATCCATATATGCTCTAGATATTTGAGTATTAATTTTGGGTAACTTCGGTGCTAGCTCATATAATAATTCCCTCTTATAGGAATCTTTATCAATATCCGTGATTGCAGGTAATAATATCAAATAATGTTTCACGCCCCGATATCGATTGTCCATCAAGTCTTTGTAAACATTGAACTTCACTCTGTCCGAATATATATTTTCTGCAGCTGCAATTATAATGCGCAAATGTCGAGTGATAAATTGCTCGCGGGACAATAGTGTTTTAAGATCAGCGGCTTTGTAATTGTCATTACTGATATCATTTATCAGTTTTACAGTTGTTTGAAGCTGTTTTTCACATAATGCAGAACGTTTTAAAATATGTTGTAGCAGTTCATATTTTTCACGAGGGTGTGGGTGTGGAGTATGGGTGGATGTGTGGTGTGGGTGTGCATGTGAGTGTGTGGGTGTGGGTGGTGTTCAAATTAAGACTAAAACCCACACCCACACCCACACCCACACCCACACCCACACCCACACCCACATCCACACCCACACCCACATCCACACCCACACCCACACCCACACACCCACACACCCACACCACCCACACCGACACCGACACCCACACCCATCCACACCCACACGCACACCCACCCACATCCACACCCACATCCACACCCGCATCCACTTTAAGTGAAAAAACTAATTGGTTTTGTAATTCAAGTGAAGTTTTATTTTAATTTATTCGAACAGTTTTGATAAATTAGCATTAAATTCAAACGCTATCCAAACGTCAAATGATTGCTGTGACGCAGAAGCGCAGCGGCGTCGTTGTGGCGTCGCCTTGAGCATCGATGCATTTACAGTTAGAGCTCTGGGACCACTCATAGCTAGACTCCTTGCAGACGGTATTTTACTGCATAGAGAGTCAGATGAATTGTTGCCACCAGATTGCCATTTGTGCCAAGGATATACAACTGTACCATCTTGTCGTAAAACTGGTTCTTGTCTTGAATTGATATCCCAGAGAGGACCATGTTCATGTAATGATGGAACGACTAGCTTGACGAATTCAGCGTCAGATGTAGTTAATGGATCGTAAGAATCTTCGGAGCTTTTGAGATAATGCATACCACTATTTCCATTTCCATTCACAATACAAGTATGAACTTCGCAAAAGCGGTCCGTATTATGATTGTGCACCCCAGCATTCGTACCTTTTCCAGCAGCCCATAACTGAATATGACAAAGGTGTTCATTGTTATCAGCAAACTTAATGTTAAAGCCTCTCATATTATAAAATTCGAGACCTTTGAATTTCTCCTTTCCCCATTCAAGTTCATCTACTTTGACAAATTTGAAAGCAAGTTGACGTGCATCTTCTGGAGAACTTTCAGTTAATGAGTTCTCAATCATAACGTTTTGAATGTTGTCGAATCGAGGAATATCATACATGTCTTTAGGTAGTTGTAATGCAATAAAAATTGCACCTTCACTTCCAGTTTTTATTCTGTTGTCATCACTGTGTATTTCAAGAGAACAAGCACTTTTTGGTTTGCAGAGAAATGTACGCGAATGGTTCACGGGTTGCCGTGATTTATTTGAGGAATCTTTCCATGTTATGATTCCTGAAAGAACCTTTATATAGGTATTTTTTCCTACTTGACGCGAACTATAAGGTGGTAAAACTTCTAAGGATAAAGTTATGTTGCCTATCGTTAAAAACGGCAGTACGTGGTATTGTAATACTTTGTTTGGTCTTGGAACTGTGAACAAAAGTTCATCATTTTGTTTCGTCACTTTTAAGTCATTTTTCACTTGTAGCGTCTTGCTGGCTAAACGATTGTAAAATATATTAATTGAAGGATTTTCCGCTGTGTAATAACCGGGAACATAATAGCCTATTGTTGCAAAATCAATAAAGGTATCATTGTCAAAGTCTGCAACGGTGATTCTAGCAGCAGATTCATCACTAACTTTCCATTTGACAAATAAACCACGAGAAAGATCGATAGGCTTATAATAAAAGACACCCTCATTTGGAGCTGGTCCACGAAGTGCAACTAAAAATTCATCATTTCCATCTTTGTCAAAGTCAGCACAAATAATATGATGACCTGGACCTTCGCCATTTTGATCAGGATGTCCATATACATCGAGAACATGTCTTTGCCATTTTATCTGTGTCAGTGAATTGTTGGTTGCTTTAGTGTAGATAGAAACAACATTCCCATGAAAGGGTTCAAGTGCTACAATATAACCAAAAGTGTCACTTCCAAATTTCCCTATGTCTACACCACCACTACCATAGTATTTTGTCTGCTGTTTTTCTCCCTGTTCACCATCGGCGATTTTCTCAATTATCCACGCCCCTGAGTTCTCATTGTAGTAAAGCCAAGTAAGACCTTCCCGTGAAGCAATAAAAAGATTATCCAACAAATGAATTTTAAACATTTTGGCATCATGAATTAAATGAAAATAATCTTTGTCAATAATTTCACAATCCCATGCTTTAGCAGTTAACACATCATCAGGCTGTCGAAATAACAACACAGGCACTGGTACATCGAATGGTCCGTTGACGACTGGCATACCTATAATCTCCCAACGTTTGGTTTGCGTGAAATGACCAATTTTAAGTCTGTGCATTGTTGCTGATTTTCCAACATAATGCTGCTTCCATGGTTCAGTGCTCATATTCTTTCCAGGATTTTCCAACCATACAATATGTCCTCCATCAGGATTGAAGTCGATTATTGTATTTCCATAGTCAAAGCAGATAATAATATCTTTAAATCCATCGCCTGAAATATCAGCTTGATCCATTGCAACAGGAGTAATAAGTTTTTGAATACGAGTTGGTTTGTGGTTTTCTGCATTTGTGTACGGGTTTGAGTAAAAAATGACTTCTCCACGAGAAAGTCCATAAACTATGAACCCAATCGGAGTTTGATCGTCGAGTTGAAAAGCTTCGATCCAGTATGCGTCATTAAGTTGTTCTTCGATCATTTGCTTCTCAAACGAAGGACCATAGCTTCCATTATCGTATTCAAGTGAAGTAACGCCCAAAAATCGCAGGAACATAATGAAATATAAGGCATAATGCACTGTATCCATCGTAACTAAATGCATTGAATAAATTCTCAATTAAGAATAAAACGTAACAAAAGAACGAAGACAGCAGATATGATAAAATATCAAAACAAAGTCATTAACAAAACGAATGAAACACAATTATTAAGAAACTCTTTTTATATCTGTGGTGTATGGCAACGATTGATAGGCGAAAATGGGGCCCGTACCTTTTTCTCTTTCTGTCAATTATTACACAACGGTGAGTGCTGACATATAATGATTGGTTCGAGCAGAACAGTTCTGATTAGAATAATTGTATTTAGTTTTCAAATCATGCGGAAGAAGGGAAGTGGAACTAATAGTTCGAGTATAGAAAATCACGTCCTGCAGCGGTATCACTTTCCTGATTTTTTAGAAGTATTCTGACTTTCCTGATTTTGACTTAAAATCCTGATTTTTCATGATTTATTCTTATAGAACTATGCCTAAATACTTACAATTCATTCTTTTATTATAATCAATTTATTTTTAAAAATTTATTTAAAAATTTCTATAGAATATCTTAAACCAAAAATAAAGATGATGTTCAAATAATAATTATTTCAGTCATTCGTTTTTTTTCGTAATCGGTGTCAGTTGTCAACATTTTCAAACAATTGAGTTTCAAAATAATTAGCTTAGCATTAGCAATCAGAGATGAGTATTGTGCCTTAAAACTAGGTGACTTCTGTACGAAGGTCAGTAATGATCGCGAAACATCGGTAAAGTCGACCGTCAACCTAAAAACTCTTCCCTTAGCTGGTGTGTAGTAGATTCTAGTGGGAAAAAAATGTTTGTAGTTTTTAAAAAGTTCATAGATTGATATGAATGTTCTTTTAAGAACTGGTTGACTGCCAAAACATGTTCTTGTTTGTGTTCAAGATGAATGAAGAAATGAAAAATTAAATGTTACTTTACAAATATTTAATTACATAATATCTCATGCTGATGATTTTTTCACAAACCGACAATTTCTTTCTTGTTGATGACTTTTCGTCCATATTCGAACTGTGCTATCACATACTATATCTCGTACAGAATGAATTTTAGTAGTACTATTCTCATATTGGTCTACTAGAAAGCAACTAAATTGAAAACTTCAATTTCTAAAATGTGGACTATCATTCACGCCTGTTCAGCAATAGTTCAATATAATCAATTAGTTAATATGTTATCAAGTTCTTGAGATAGATGTAATTATTTGATAGGTAATAACTTCGTCAGAGACAAGAGAAAAAAATATCTGGTGGGAAATTTGGAACACACCCATGAGTGATACGTATCAGAATTGTGTAAAAATAAATATTATTAAGACGATAAAAATAGTCAGTTTCATTTTAAATTATTTTCTGTGAGTGACTTAGAATTACTTGGAGCGTGTTTTTTTGCACACATGCCAGATTGTCTTCATAATAAAATTTAATTTTCCTATCAACAAAAAATAGAAAATGCAATCATCCTGAACATGTCACAATTCTTTATATATCGATTTTTCTCTTTGCTGCTCCTGAACATTTATGACGACACAAGTGTAAAACTGACAGCATAAACATTGTTCATCAATTGTCACATTTTAAAATATAGATAAGGCTAACGTATTTCTTGAATAGGTATGGTTTTTTATAGACAGTATTAGAACTATTTTTAAATACATACATATATAATTATATGAACATTTGAATTAATACAATAAATTAAACAATGAGCGATGAACAGATGAAAAAAAATATGCTAAATAAGTTCAATTGATGTAGGTGCACCAATTATGACTAACTCCACCCATTTTTGACTTTCAGCTAAATATTTCAAAAAAAGTTATAGTTAGATGCGAAACAAAGCTCACTTTGTAATTTTAAATGCCGCTTATGATAATCATGCAATTTGAGCTTAAACCAATTTGACTACAAAACAAATAATATCGTTACGTCTCCTAAAAATTGTTGATTTAGATACTTTAAATTGGCCATTATTTCGAATGAATTTGAAAATACATAAAAATATGTACCCACTGAGGGCAGTAATGAAAGCATTGACAGTAGTTAATATAATTTTTTTGCCTAGTATGTCCCCAAAGATGTCATTGTTGGGTACTGATGTTGTTGATGATGTTAATATTGTAATTTTTTTTGAAGTTATTTTGGCGGAAGGTATCTGCTGTCTAATATAGTCTTTAAATGATTTGAATTTAGCAGCTTATGCATACATAAAAATATAGGTTTCTTAAATATTGAGTTTTGGCTAGTGTGTGTGTGTGTGCGTGGGTGAGTATAGAATAAATGAAGACCCACATCCACCAACGTTCACCAGCCACAGTCACACCCCACTTTAATACCGTATAGTAAGCTTCATTTCTCAAGGGTTTCACATGGCCTAATTCGCTAAGCAATCGACTCGATCAAGTGTGCGGCAGGGTAGCGAACAAAAAATTAATGAGTATGTCACATTTTCTGTACCATTCATTAAACTTAGAGTGTGACATTTTTCTTGTATTATCTACGAAATGAAGCAACAAGGTTCTTCTGGTGAACGACGACCAATCAGTGACAATTTGTGCATTTCGTACTGAGCATGACTTTAAGCAATGTTCAATTATTAAAGAGAATATTAAGACAGAATACAAGTATTGTAAAATGTGTCATTGTTCAAATAGTCTCAATGTGTTAAACTGATGTGAACATGTGTATATGACTTTCAGAGATTAAACTTTTTATTGCTGGCAAGTCAACTCGAAAAAATCGGATAGATATTCAAAGGAAACAACGACAATGTATGTAAGTACCACCAACTAAATAATAACGCATATAGGGATAATAGTCGAGTTTTATCTATATAAAGTTTTAGTGCTTTTATAAAGATCTAGAGAAATGGCCTTCATCAACTCATCCGAGTTAAATAAAACAGTTGCGTTTGTAGGAACTCGCGTTTGAGTAGGGCAAATACACATTTTCATTGTACAACGCTCAACAAAAACGTTAAGACACAACAGTAGTGAAGAAAAGATGGAAAATTATCATTCTGAGATGTTCGAATTAAATAAACGAATGACGTTCGTAATAAAAGTGCAAAAATATTTCCATTATCAGATTAGTTTTATCTTCAGATCTTTTTATTGCTTTCTCTGGGTCAACAGGATTTCTAGATAGATAAAAGCAAACGCAACTGTCCACCTTCCCAAAAAGAACTAAAGAGAAATATGTCTTTAATAAAATGTGGATGGACAACCAATTGTTAAATATCCAGAGACAAAGGCAAAACGCAATTCAAATCGAAAATTTTCCAATTTTCGGTTGTAATAGTTCAACTGATTGAAAATTAAGAATTGAGATTGATACATTCTTGATAAAGAGATAAGAAGCAAAATTCAGGTTGACAAATGGCAGAATACCCCTTATACAGGTAGATTTGTCAGTGATAAATGCGTATCAAATATGTAGAAATATCAATCAAAATCAATCTACAAACAATGATTAATCCATGATGATCAATAATACACTTTTGTGATGCTTATTTTGTGCTTTGAGAATGGAAGAAATTATCAAGTTTATGAAATTTAGAGTGATGATCATTTGTTTAATATCGAGTTGAACAGTCAATCCAAGTCTAATTTCGACAATAGCTGGCTGTAAGTATGGACATTCTAATTTATTCATATAATGCTTTTGGATCAGGTAGTTCGTATTTAATAGACACATTACATCAACACGATTTCGTCCGATTATTCTGATGGTTATTGTTAGATTAGCCGTCGTGACCACACCGTAATCTTATGTGTCATTTTTTTTAGAACAGGCTCGTTATCAGCATTATCAACAACGAACTCAATCTGCAGGTGCATAAAAGCATAAGTTAAATGCAGACGACAGGATTAATATTTCGAAGAAAGCGGGCAAATAAATTGTTGCTTAGTTATTATTAGGTTTGGTATCACTGTGTTAAAATTGAGATAAAAAAGCGCGCAAACAACATTTTAGGCGTCTATGTGTAATTTTCGAGTCGAGATTCCGCCACTTGAATTTCTCAAAGTATAAATTCAAAAGTGTTTTTGTCTTTATTTTATTCAAATCGATATTTTTCTAATAGTTTTATAGGCTAATCTCGAATACTTAAAATCGGAATACCCAGTGACTTAAAAAATCAAAAAGACTCATGACTTTCATGAAAATGATGCCAAAAACATGAAAAAAATGGCATTTCTAATGATGAAACGGACACATTTTTGGGTCTTTTTTAAATTCATTGATTAAAAGTACCATTTTAATCAAAATCACAGAGTGAAATTGAGTTTTTATGAAATTCATTCAATGAGTTTGAATAAAAAAACTAATTTTAAACGATGAATTTTAAAAAACCAAAGAATGTGTCCGTTTCATCATCTGAAATGCCATTTTTTCATGTAAACTTTTTAAGAGTTTTCATCGTTACCGCTTAAATATTGATATCTTCGAGTCAAACATAAAAAAGGTAGAAGGTTTCCTTTTTATTAGACACTGAATACATTTTTTTTCAACCAAATAATGCCTATGTTTACCGACTCTTTTGACCAGAGTCCGCATCATCCTAGTGAAAGGCTCCTGTTGATAAGTATTGACCTAAATGAAAAACCTAATTTGAAATCGCCAAATGAATCTTGTGGACGTAATTCAATTGTTTATTTATTGAAAATCAAACTCTTCCAGTATACAAAATGTTCGTTCTATTATCAGTCATAGCGCTTTGAAGTTGTTGTATTGGCCGTCTTCTTATGAGCTGGAGAATATAAGTAGAGATTTCCCGATTGTAGTAGAAAAGTATAAACATATTGACGAGTAGACTAGTGACTGGTAAAAGTATCAAGCCGAAATATAATCGAAGAATGACTATATTAAATTGAACTTTCAACATTGTAAAAATATAAACTGGAATCCAGCCAATAGTGAAGAGTAAGAACATCACTAACATATTCTTGAGCAATTTCAAATCACGTTTCATGACGACGGATCGTGCATTGGGTGTCATTGTTGTGATAGATTCTGTTTGAACGCGTATTGTCGACTTTCGAACGAAACTAAAAATGACAATGTTGACAGTACCGAACAGTACTGTTGGTAGAACAATGATGGTAAAAATTCCGTAGATACGAAGCCATTGTGGTGTAATTTGTCGTACACATTCCTATAAGATTGATAGTGCAAGCAAATATTTTCAATTTTTTCTCTTTTTTGTGTTAAACTTACCATCCGATTGATCAATAAATAGGGCAAAGGTACAATCACTGATAGAATCCATTGAGAACTCAAACAGATAATTATCCATCGACGTGTTTTGAATATTCTCTTCGTATGAAATACAATCATGCAAAGACGATTGACAGCAACGCCTCCCAATGAATAGATGACACAACAATTAGAGAAAGGTGACAAATAGTTGAACAGAATACATCCTCGAGCAAGTATATTGAGATAGTCATCACGCAACAGCACACCATAGTAGCATAAATAGAAAAGACTGAAGAAAAGTGCTGTAACACTGTAATTAGCAGTGATAGCATGAACATTGGACTGGAAACGACGAACAGTACAGATTAGTGACATATAAAGTAGTGAGCTGATTCCGATGACAGCTATGATAGCCATTTCCAATATGGCAAGACCCAAGAGAACCCGATCGATGCTGAAATAACTCATTATGGTGTGTTCTTATACAATGAAAAGTTAGCAAAAGACGGTGAATTGATCTATTTCTTGTCACTTCTCAAGCAGTTTTATACTGACGGAAAAGCCGAGAGCTCAGAAAAAGATAATAGACATCATTTCCTCTTGTCACATTCTGAGAAGAAGAATGTCTCTTATTCATATCTTAATAACGATCCTATAAAAAGGTAAAACAAGTTGCTTTGTTTGCTATCTAACTATCTGTTGAATGAATAGTTCATTTTGCAAACGCTATCTAATAATATCTCTATTGTTGTTAAAACAAACTCTAATTTTCAATACGGCAATTATGATCTCAGCACAACTTCGCGAGAGGTGTTACACATCCTCCCGAACTATAGCGCATATCTATCTAATGCAGCCTACGCTTGTCAAAGCCTATACTGTTTGATCTCATCATTTGGCAGGTTCCATAAGAATACCGAGAAAACGAATTGATGATTACGAAACATTTTCGCATAGTATATTGTCTATATTTTAGGAATCTCATCTATTCATCTTGTCCCGAATTCACTTATTCAAAGAAACTTATTTCAAAAATTCTATCAACACTATCTTTGAATAACAATTGATGACGTCAAAATCTCCGACATTCTATTTTTTTTTCTCATGATGCTCCATGATGTTCCAGTCGGACGTGGTTATATGATAATAGACGATAATTGAATAAGAAGTGAAGGTACGCAAACTAGAGGAGATATCAGTACCACAAAGCATTTCACAGTTTAGCACTAATACAATTATATAAATATTGGAAACGCGTATTAGGTATTAAAAAGGAAAATAAAAATGGAGTAAATAGGGTATAGATGTGTGTATGTTTCGCAATTTTATTAACCCAGATTCAGACCTGCATGTATATGCATACTCACAACCAAACTGACACTGATATCATTTGAATCGTCAATAAAATAGATACCGTATTAGTGAATTGATGCTATAACAAACACTATAAGGATGTACACAGAGTCTGTTCTATGAAACTTTGACACGATTTTTATACTGGTGATCATATTTGTGTATTTTACCAGTACTCCCGCTCTATTTGTATACATTTTTTCCATGGAATAAAATCATAGAGTGTTCGACTACACTATACTAGATGCTAACATTGATTTCTTTGTGCATTTAGTTCTATATTTTTATTATCGTCGACACAATTCGTATCAAACACAAGACGGTGGGTGTGACATGTGAATGCGTGTGTGGGCATTTGACTTGGAACAGATAATTAATACACATGCAAGAAATTGTCTGTTTTTGCTACTATTAAAAAATGAACTTTATCATATAATATCATTTTTTCAAGTATCATCTTCGTTAAATTGCTTTCATTTTAAAGAAGCCCATTGCCGAAATCTAGATTTTCTGATAATAATGAACACTGAGTTTGGTTGACATGTGTATAAATTAGGAAAAAGTAGAAGACAACGAATTTTCCTATAGATTATCTATGTTGCACATTTGTTCATACTATTGGTGGTATATTGTATAATACATTATGCTAAATGCTCTACCGATAATTTACCGGTGGTTTTTGTCCACTTTGAATTATTAGAATAGCAGTAGAAGTGACTTTAAGATAAATTCCATACCAATTTAAAACTTCGCGAATATATGCATGATTTCAGTTTGTTTTTAATTTGATCCTATTCTTATGGTTGTATGAATTCGTCAAAAAACGACTTTTAAAAGTTATATTAGCTTAGATCTTATTTTGGGGGGGGGGGGGGGGGTGTAAAATGTAAACGAATAAAACAATTCTGATGATTTTAGTGTCCTCCATTGGTAGACATGAAAATATCATTTTTGCAAATACCATGAATGTTTAAATGTAAATTTAACTTCTAACCTAACATACTTCTATAATTTTTGATTTTCACTGTAGAACAAAGAAAACCAGTATTTTCTTCAATATAAATTCTATAGAAAACAATTTTCTTTTCTTCTTAACTGTATGTAGTTAGTAATCATAGAAATTAAGGTTGGAGCTTAAATTTTTTTTCTAACTAGAACTGAGACGTAAATCAATCGGTTCAACTTATATTTAAGTAAGTTATACACTGAACACCATATCTTTCGTTTTCTATGAGGAAATATTTTACAGCTACTCCTCCGATATAAATCAATAAGAAAAATCAAGAAAATAAACCGGTTGTGAAGCCTGTCACCAATAGCAAATGGTTTACAAAAGTAGAATACAGGATTTTCAAGAATTATGGCCAGCCATGAGAAATTCTGGTCATTACAGATCATTTGTTGGGAGCAAATTTAGCCTGTTTCCTAGGTGTTGAAAATCAAATATTGACACATCGACTTTTTATTCGAGAGAATATTAACAAATCCATTCGATTCTAGCAAAAAATACTTGAACCAGAACGTCACTTTAGTGTTCTAGAACTTCCAGTCACTGATAAAAGAACTTTTTTAAATTCAAAATAATAAGATATTCAATTTTGCGATCGTACATTGCAAAAACTGACTTTTGAATGTAACTGTCCTTCTCTGTTTGTATAAGTATGACTTATTTTCTACATTTTTTTCTGTAGTTTCGATAATCTCTTCGTCATACGTCTCATCATATGCTGTTTTAGTTATCATGATTAAATTTTTTTCGACAATACGAAACGAAATTGATATGATCAACGACACTGCACTTATTAAAGACTTTTCACATCAATAATTTTTAGAAATGAAATACTAAAGGATTGTCCAAAGTTTCGATTCCTCTCAGTAAATCGATGACATCTATAACAAACTTATATAAAGTTATTAATCCTATTATGTCATTTTGTAGAGAAAGAATACAGTTCTCATTTGAAAAAGAAATAGTTCGAAATACGTAAATCTACCACAATTTTATAGTGATTTTACTAATCTTGTGTGAACATTTTTACGTTACATTTTTTGAAAAAAATAAAAAAACTCTTTCATGTTTAAGTCTTTCAAGTCGAGCTAAATATTATTTTCTACATGTTTTTAATAGATATTTTTATATACCATTGGATAGAGTTCAACAAGCTCTACAAAAATATGAATATTTAAAAAAATTGAAATCTTGTATCCAATATAAAAGTCGAGTGAAACCACGCAGACTATTAAAAATCTTATATATCTTTCATGAGATGGTATGCTTCACCCTTCCCCACCCACATAGTGGTTCCAGAAGAGCCACTGATAAAATAACTTTATAAATAGAACATTAGCCTGCCGAATATGCCAATCGTGTGGCCTAATCCATCGAATGTCCTGTTTCTGGAGTGAGGCGGTTTGATTGATATAAAAATCATGTGATGGAAAGTGAGAATTGAACGATATCATAAGACTTAATGTTTTTTTCTTTGACCACATTATTGATTGGACAGAAACAGCATTTATCTCGTACTGTCGAACTGATAGGAAAAACGCAACGAGTGAACCGATAAAAATTAACATAAAAAAATGCATGCTTTTTTTTACACTTATTGTCAAATTTAAGCCTATTTTACTCTGAGCCATTTTGTAACGTCTGGAGGAATTTAATTCATCATAAATACTATTTCGACTTCTCATGAGTTGAGGTTTATAACGCATATATTAACTTTGTTCTTGATTACTCTCCATCTATCTAACAGTGACTACATGATCAATTGTATTCCTTAGTATGTATAATTCGCGGAGTTATCATGAAGCTTTCGAAACATATCTAATTCAGCAGTGGACTTCTTCATCGATTAATATCACACAGAAATTCCAAAAGACCTCTATCGACTGCAAGTGGAAAACATTTTGTTTAAAAAATTTCGAATTTTTTCATTTTTTTTCAAAATTATTGATTTTGTAAGTCATATATCTCGAAGGCAAAGCAATGAAACAAAATATTTTCCACCAATCGATAGCTTGTGAAGTTTCCTACAAATAATGTCTTGGGAGTTTTTCAGTCTCATTCTTCCTTTATTTTCTGTGATCGTTCTAAAAATGGGTCATATATGACCCATTGGAGGGTAAAGGGTTAAGTTTCAAAAACTTTAGTTAATCGACTGTTAATTGACGTTTCAAGATGCAGTGTCACATACTGAAGCTGAAAATAATTCTTCTGAGCTACCCAAATAGATGGAACAGTCAACCAGTTAATGCTTTTGAAAGATCAGCTTACTCTCTATAATATTTGATACAAGAAATTTTTATTAGTCTTTTCGGTTTCTTTCAAGTTTTATATTGGAAATAAGATCAAAAATTTTTAAAATATTCATATTCTTGTAGAGCTTGCCGAACTCTCGTGAATCTTGTAAGAATATCTAAAAAACCATATGATGCTTAAGATTGTACAAGCATATTTTGTTTTTGTAGAAGATGTAACGTAAAATTTTTTACTCAAGATTAGTAAAATCACTATAAAATCGTAATAGAGTTTTGTATTTCGAACTATTTCTTTTTCAAATGATAGTTCTAACGTCTTCCTCTACAAAATGACATAATTTGATCAATAACTTCATATAATTTGTTATAGATTTGATTGATTTACCGGGTGAGGTCGAAGCTTTTGGACACCCCTTTAGGTTAAGATAGATAAGGCTAGGAAGGATTGACTTGCCGGCAGCTCTGATCAGGAGAGTGTGACCTCCTGAGTGAATAGTGCAGAAAATTTTTCATTAAATGATATATGTGTTGCACCGATAAACAAGGGCATAGGGTTAAAAAGACATCCACAAAGTTACGATATATGAGTTCGAAAGCTGTTTCATAGTTTGTGAGACTTGCATATCGACAGATCATGATTAGGAGGTCTCAACCTATTCAAGCGATCAATGGATTCTGCAGCAAGTAGTATTAAAACTGCTGTTAAACAGTAAATGACAGCAGTGAATTACGATAAAAGAAGCTCAAGAAAAACAGATCCAAATATACTGCAGGAAGCTATAAAAAATGATTCCTAATGGTTGTGGTGCGTAATCAATATTATTATTCTACTGATACAAAAACATCTCCTGTTGATATTATATTCAAAAAGAAAAGAAATATGAACCCTAAAATCATGATTTTGATGGGCATGTCATCGAAAAGAAGTTCGAATGTATATGTAACAGAGATCATCACAGAGCATTCGAACTAAGGTCGAATGTGGAATGAGTTGATATCAAAACATAAAATTCTTATGATGTTTATGTTCAGTGCTCATACCTTCTTTTTGTATATAATTTCAACTTTTAGGATTTTTTCTGATTTTCTTTATCGATTAAAATTCATCGATAAATTTTAATTGATAAAAATTAACAATAGAAAAGTAAGACTTGACGATTAAACATGATATTATAATTAAGTAAAAGGATTCATGGTTGCATTTAGGAAACGATTTCAAGTGCCTTTTTATGAAGCAACAGTATCATGACAAACTATTTTGCCCTACTCTCGGGACGAGACATTAGGACACTCTGTCCTGATTATGGTTTCTAATATGTAGATCACAACAATCAAGCGGTGAGTTTTAATTTTAAATAGATGAAACTCAAGCTGAGCTAATCCTCAGGTATATGCAATGATGTTTATTATGAATATCTTCTATTGAAAATTAATATAAACCTTCAAAATAAATGTCGATTCATATGCTTGATGATGAACTCTGCTTGAGTTCGTGAGCTCACACTTGTATTGTAACAAGTGAATTTTATAGCAATTCTCTATTTCATGTATTTACAATCAAGCGGTTGGCAAAGGCGTAGTTTTTTTTTCATGAATGTATACTTAAAAGACTAATTTCATTTATTCAAAAATATCATCGAAGTGAAAATTTTATATATATACGTGCCTTCGAGCACGACCAATTGAAATTGTTTGGACTCTGTGAATTCAAAAAGTGAAAAAAATTAATTGGAAAGCGAAAAATTTGGATTTATTGATTCGTTGGATCAAGTAAAAGATCAAAGCACTTAATAAAACTACCCTACAGGAGATGATTCAAGCTGTTCGGAAGAAACTTCGATAGATGTTACATGAAGAGATATATTTAGTTTCTTTTTTAATGAAATTTCTAGCCCCTCTCACTAATACTTAGTAGCCTCTGGTGTACCAGTACTATTAGATGGACTTCATATTTCAGTCGGTCGACATGATTTGTAAATGATTTTCCAGGGTTTCTCGCAATGTCGTATCTCTGTTTTTTCTATTTTGCAATTTTTATCATCTAGTGTTCTTAAGAATGTCTTTTAGCTTTATTCATAGATGTATATTTGTTTTCAAAAAATACAAAAACTAAATGAAAACCCAAATATTCGCTTAATAAGCATAATAAAAGAAAATAGAATTATTTTTTTATTGAACTCTATCGGTAAGACATGATTTTTTTAGCGGATCAGCAAGGATTGTATGTTTAAATTAATTTTAATTATAAGAATAAATCAAATTAAAACAAAAATATTTCAAAAAGCCTGTAAAACATAGCCTTTTCCGAGAAATATCAGTTTTCAAGAATATTAGCCACCATCTTCAAAAATTATATATGAACTGAATTTTTTGCATTGTTTCTTCGAAACATTTCAGGTCATGGAAACTTAGCAGAGGAAAGAGTTTAGAAAAAATTTTTTTCTGTCGTTACAAAACGGTCAGGTAGTACGAGCAACCAACTTACGGAGGGAATCGTCGTTAAACCTGATTTTTTATTTTCCTTCTAATTAAAAGAAACAATGATAAAACAGCATTTGAAATTTTTGTAAAGACTTCTCCATCACATATTACTTGATGAGTCAATATTAAAATTAGAAATTCCTTGTGCATTATGTTTCTTTTTCTTCTCGTATCATTTTGTTTATGAATGTAATGTGAAAAGTGTAGACTTATTCTGATGACGCTTCTTTTTTCTGATACGACATTCATTTCATTACTTTTGCATCATGTGTTGTAATATAATGATCAAATAGATATTAGATGCGCAAGCATATGAACTTGCGTGAGCAAGCATGTAAACTACAAAATATTTGCAGTTCGCATCTCGATGTCAGTTAGTACATGTGTACCATGTTTTGCCTCAAAAAAGCTAAAACATATGCCTATGCACATTCTGTTATTTTGAATTTATGAGCAAAAATTGCTGACATTTCAGATAACTTGCGTGTTTGTCTATGAGATAGGCCGACCAGGAAAATATGTTGCGTGTTGACCCGAGTTTCTTAAAATCTCTAGTATCAACACTGTTGTTTAAAATTGCATGTTTGCTAGGGAAGTAGATCAATAATATATTGTGTACCTATCGCGTTTATGTTAGTTCGTCTCGTGTTGACGAACACAATTAATTACTTTTTAATGTAATATTCTTTTGGTTAGCAATACTTACAAGAAATAATTTCTATTCGAATGTGTTGAATTAATGTTCTCTTTTTTGAAGTGTTTCTATATATATATGTCATAGAATCTTTCATTATGAGATATTCTCGTTTCATTTGAATGTTGAATATTGAAAACTGTAGTAGATTTTTTCCATTTTCTAGAAAATGGATCCATAGTGTACGTGTAAAAAAAAACAAACGCAACTATTTTGATCTTTTTTTTTTGTTTCAAAATTTCATTACCTTAGGCATTTATTTAGAACAGGATTTATTAAACGTGCATAGGTGAATATAAGTTTATGAAAATGCGTATTTAAAAATGTATTTGACATGATATTTTAAGAATATAAATGCTATTATTCTGGTATGATGCATAAAAATAAATTTTTAGACACTAAAAGAGGATTTATTCTTCGTTGAATCTTTGCCGGAAGTATTAAAGAAAAAAAACGAGAAAGAAAAAAAAGCTTTTCATGTGCCTATGCTCATGTCATTTGAAAAGAAAATGGTGAATTTTACACATGAGCATGGAGATATTGCATGGGTAATATACAATTATATATATAGATATAGATATATTCCATAAAAGTGTCTGTCTTTATGTTTGATTTAGGTAATGACATCCACTGGTTTAGTATACATGATGACACCTGCATTAGCTTGTTTTTATGGTGGTTTAGTTGAAAGTAAAAATTTTCTTAATCAATTATTTTTATCAATTGTTTGTATGGCTATTATTCCTGTTCAATGGTGTTTATTTGGTTATTCATTTACTTTTGGTCCAGGAAATTCTGCATTTGGTTCATTTGAATATGCTCTAGATAGTAAAGTAGGTCTTGTTAATTTATATGGTGAAAATGTCGACGAAATAAATCCATTGGCTGTACCATCATTAACATTTAGTGCTTTTCAATGTGCATTTGCAATAATTACACCAGCATTAATTAGTGGTGCTGTTGTAGGTCGTATGAAACTAATTCCTTATATGATTTTTGTTTTTCTTTGGACAACATTTTGTTATGATCCACTAGCAAGATGGATTTTTTTTAGTCAAGGTTGGCTTCATCAAATGGGTGTTATTGATTTTGCTGGAGGCTTAGTTGTTCATATGTCGAGTGGAATATCAGGATTAGTTGCTGCATTTATTTTGGGATCTCGTGCTCAATTTGATCCAGATGTAGTCAATTCCGGTCAAACAAACCTTCCATTTACTATTGTAGGTACGGGTCTGCTCTGGGTAGGGTGGATGGGATTCAATGGCGGATCAGCACTTTCTGCGACAGGTAAACTTTCACTTTTTCTGTCAGACAAAAAAAACTTTTTGAAAAATTTCTTCTTCTATTTTTTAAACATATGTAATGCTTATTTGAAATATTATGTTTTTTTTTATAGGTAATGCTGCTTTGGCTATTGTAAATTCTAATGTAGCTGCAGCATCAAGTATGACGATTTGGATTATTTTGGATATTATACATGGTAAATTCAGAGGGCAAAATAATGCTTTTGTATCTATTCCTGGTGTTTGTTCAGCAACTGTTGTTGGACTTGTCGTTATAACACCATGTGCTGCTTATGTTCAACCAGGTTATGCAATTTTAATTGGTTCAATTGGTGGTGGTATTGTTCATTTATTTTTGACTGGCAAAAAACATTTTTTTCATGTTGACGATACTCTTGATGTATTTAGTTGTCATGGTTTAGGTGGTTTTATTGGAACTGTGATGACTGGTTTATTTAGTCAAACTGATGTTAGTAGTGATGTTAAAAATGGTGCCTTCTATGGTAATCCTATTCAATTAGGTTATCAATTATTGGGAATATTAATAGTTACTGCTTATTCATCTGCATGTACAATAGCAATTTTATTACCAATGCATTTTACAATGGGTATACGTATAAATCGATTAGATCAAGTTCGTGGTTTAGATAATGTTGCACATGGAGTCATTGATACAGAAGCAATACAAAAACTTCCACCAATAAAAGTACCACCAATCAAACAAAAACCACAGGATGCAAATGCTGTATCGATAGTTACTATTGAATAGCAATAAAAAACGACTTCTTCTTTTTTTAAATATGTGTTGTATCATATTAGCGCTTGTTTTTGGTGTTGAAAGGTTTTGAGCTGTGTACTAAATATAAATTTATGTATATTGGTGAATATTCTTGATTTTTCTTGATTGACTAGTTAAGAATCTTTTTAAGCTTGAAATTCGAACATATTTTGTTTGACACTGACAGAAAGTAGAATTTTTGTTTTTAAGTTTGAAATGAAGAGAATTTTATCTCATTATCGTCAACAAAATATGAGTCTGGAAAAATTGTTTGAACGTCAAGTAAGATTATTGTCTCACGTTAAAGAGAAAAATAACCTGATGTCTATATATCTACATGTATATAAAATAAACGTCTATGCCTCATTTTATTATGTCTACCTGTCGTCATTACACTTTCTTTTATGTTGAGTTAAATGAAAAAAGGAGAATATTAAGAGTAATGTGTTTTTGTTAATGTAATAACGAGTCAAAGTGTAATTGGTTTTTGAAAATTTTCAAAAAACTAAAATCATCGAAACCAAGAACATTATTCTCACGTGAAGAAGAATTTTTATATTAAAAAAAAATGCGTAGTTTGAATATAAATTATTTATTCGCGTCATGTGTTTCTTCTTGATTGAACATGTCAAATTAATAGAATAAGTAACAACTTATTATTTTTTTTATGCTATCATTTCATTGGTTTTCCACTCTGTTGCTTTACGTTTCATCTTATGTTGCATGACATTAGATATACTTTTATTGTAATAATCTGATGCTTTATTTAATACATCTTGTTCGAAATTTCAAGTGAATATAAAGCAATAACGAAAGAAATTATTTCTGATAATGTATGTCTAGTAGAGATTGAACGTAAGTCTAAAAAAAAATCCGCTAAAAATTTCAAAAATATAAGAATCTTATCTGGTGAGATAATTGTTGCTTCATCGACCACAATTCAACCCGTATAAATCATTCAACATAGTTAAAATATGCATATCTGCAAGATACATCATACTGAAGAATTACTGAGTGTATTTTGAAATTATTTTTCATATCATGCAACTAGTTATATTAATCTCTATCATTTTCACACTAACAAGATAATCGACTGAAATATTTCATCAATTGTAAACCCGTATTTTGGATATATATAGAATAGAGACTGACCGTTCTCAAAAAGAAAAAAAGATTATTCTTTATGATAACTATATTTTTGGATGCTATACTATGCCATATTATGTCATAGAAAATTTTCAATAATTGAATAACTAAAAGCCGTTGTTGGTTAGTAAATTGTTCGAATTGAAAGTTCTTCTGCACATTCAGTTGATGAATCATTTATTAGATGGTTTTTCATTAGGATAGGTTGAGATTTACAATATATATATATATATATATACATTAGACATCTAGTCTCTTGCAATAATATAGATACAAATAACATAACATTCGTAAGAAGAAATGCAATAAACACATAGCTCGTATATTAATAACGTCTATCACGTTTGAAGTAATGACTCAAATTATTATCTCTATAACTCAACACTCAAAATAATCTCTTCTTCATCTTAATGTATCACTGGCTTCTATCGGCTTAAAAATTTTTTCATTATTTTCTCGCTGTTTCCTGCGGTAAACATTTTTTCATTCTGATTTATTTTCAACTCTGTCTACAACTATTGTTCGATGTTTGTTCACTTGATCGTCTTGAAAATCTAATACGAAATTAATATTTTTTAATGCTAGTTTCTTTTTTGTAGATGTAGTTTTTTACTCTCAACAAATTTACTGCATAAATAACGGGTGCGGCAGAATAAATGGCCCTCTCAGTATTTTAACTAGGACATTTTTTCTTTTTGTCCTTTAGAGCTGATTGTTTTTCCAAAAGATGCGCCGTTAAATTCTCTACAAAATCATAATCAAACTTATTTTTGTAGAAAGTGAAGAAAGAAAATTAAGCAAAAATTATTCAACACATAAAAAATATCTAACTTTCCAAACTAGTTGATGTTGCATAATGAATGGCCAGTATTTTGGCGTTTGCGTCTCTTTTTTGATCATCTAGCATGTCTATTTTGAAACTAAAGTATACCATAAGATGCAGCTTGAAAAGCTCTACAAGTTACATTTAAAATCTTATTTTATATATGCACCCTAGTCGAACTTTTTTATTCAAGCGCTTGCCAAGACTTGAGTTCAAGATGTGTCCATAGCGCATGACTTTCTGTTCACAGACAAGCGCTTGAACGCTTGCATGAGTCATGTGTCAAGAACAAGACACTCATGCGCAGGACTCATAAAGATTCTATGAAGGAATAGTTTGAAAAGAATCAATTTACATAAAACAACCACGGTTTTTCTATCCAAGATGCACTGACGATCCTTAGAATTTACACTATTTAAATCTGATGATTGATGTGGATTGTCTTTGCGTTTTCGCTCTTGAAATATTTGCTTTTTTTAAGGATGAATATTTATTAAAAAATCGGTCATAGTAAACGTTAAACTGACAGAAAAAGACAGAACAAAAATTAGTTTGGAATAATATTAACTGGATTATTTTCCGTGTCTCCTAATGGAGACGTATTGCTAATATTCGTATTGGCACACTGTAAAATACCTTTTTTTTTACAGTGTACCGTGCCACATGGAACATTTTCATTTAGTAGCTGCTAGTTAGCGACGTCTATAGAATTTGCAGCTAAAACGGGAAAAACAAGTAACGTCTCTATTATGCATAGATTTAATACTTGCTTGATCAAGAAACGTAAGCGCTTGAACAAGAACTCAAGTACATGAGTAAGAATAATAAGCCATGAAGCAAGAATCGAAAGCACTGGAGGTTTTTTTGTTATCTCAAGTCTTGACTCAAGATGTGTCCATAGCGCATGACATTCAGGCTCAAGAAGCTCAAGAATGTCATGCGCTTGCAGAAAAAAGTTCGACTAGGGGCATTCTTTGTTTTCAAAATGGACGAAATTCTGTACGACCAATTTTCGATGCTGCAAACAGGATCATTTGTTGGTCGCACAATATTTTGCTTATTTTAGAAACAAAAGGTGTACATATATAAAATAAATTGTTCTTTGTAAATTGTAGAGCTTTTCGCGCTGCATTTTGTGGCATATTTTGTTTTCTTTTATTGGAGCCTATTAAGTGATAAAAAGATGAATTAAGAAAAAACGAATTCGTAGTGTAACAAAAAATGATCTTGTTTGGAGCGTCAAAAATTGAGCGCACAGAATTTTTTCCATTTTATAAACAAAGAATGCATATATAAAATAAGATTTTTAATGTAACTTGTAGAGCTTTTCAAGCTGCATATTATGGTATACTTTGTCTTTAAAATAAACATGCTGAATAATAAAAAAAGTGATACAAACATCAGCCATTCATTATGGAACATCCGATAGCTTGGAAAGTGGGGTCATTTTTATGTGCTATATTATCTCCTTTTAATGGTTTTCCCATAAATTTCTACAAAAATAAGTTTGATTATGATTTTGTAGAGAATTTAACGGCGTATCTTTTGGAAAAACAATCAGCTCTAAAGAACAAAAAGCAAAAAAGTTATAATTAAAATACTGAGAGGGCCATTTATTTTGCCGCACCCGTTAACTTGTTAGATTAGAGTCAAAATCTTGTACTCTTCCAGAATATATACTTACAATTTTTCAGTAACGATTTTGTATAGTATACTAACGGAAAAATGGTTATTTTTCCGTTTTGTGCTTTTTCAGTGTAGAATGACCCTTGGTCACAATTCGGCCACTCTTTCGTCATTGTTTAGAGTAGATATCACCTTCCAGTACAATATATTTACAGAACTTATTTGATGTAGGCTTGCATCTAGAAACAAAGGTTTGTACTTTTGAGAAAATTTTTTTTTTGAACATTGTCAATGATTTGAGATTACTGTTGACGTAACGACTTCATAAAATTAATATAATTTTTTCATTTGTGTTGTTTATAAAAACAATTCAAAAAAATTCTATGAATTTTATGTCACTTGTATCCATGCGGTTAAAGAGGTGGAAAACTCAAGTTCTACCGCAGAATAGTTCTAGATGTCTAGTATATATGCTATGAATATCAATAAATTTTACTGGAAAAGAACATACAAGAAAAGCATATTGCTTAAAGAGGAATCAAAACTTATTAGACATTCTTTATAGAAGAGAGCAAGGGAGAGACGATAAAGGTTAGTTGAAGAGTACTCGAAGGCGATATTAATATCAGCGCACATAGTCTCTAAATATACAGACGATATGTGATCCGTATTATAAATCATTATCATTAAATTCTAAAGATTCTTTTTCCTAATTAATTTTATATCCGTGCATCAATAAAAACAAGTTGTTTTCTTGCATGAAAATTACTACATCAAAGAACTTGTTTTTTGTTCTTCTATATATAAATATAGTAGATAATAAAAATGTACTTTTACACTAAAAAGTAATTATTCACCCGTCGACAAGAATATTCAAGCTTTATTAAATTTAAATAGCATCAATTCATTGATGATGATCCTAGTAAAAGTAATCGTCAGTAGTATTCGTACTATTGAATGTTACATCCATGTTATTTAGCTAATAAATTGAAGAACAAAAGTTACAAATATATATAATTAAAAGATGAAGATTATAGTTATCAATTTGTTTTGAAACTTTTTTCTTTATCATTTACAGGAAAGAGTCTGAAATGATTAAAATATTTTGAATCCATATTTTGCCTAGTATTGGGAGATCAATATACCAGAAAAAAAAACTTCGAAAGGGTTCACACCATTGTCGAGTGTTAACTGTAGCGAAATTCTAAAATCGATACTTTCAATCAAATCTTATTATCAAGTTTTGACCTGAAACTTTGCCTACATGTAGCTCTTACTTAGACTAGTTAGTGCACAAAATTTTAGAATCTTCAATTACAAGATCAATAATTTGGAACTCTCGTGTATCATGCGACAAAATATAAGTTGATTTAGTTACAACACAATAACGATATTCAAATTGTTCTTTTGATAAATTATTTCTGAAATATCCGGAAGACAAATCTTCATGGTAACAGAATAAAGTGACATAAATCTTCATTTTTTAAATAAAAATATAAAAAAAAACAAATATTATTTATTTTTTTTCAAGAAAATTAACATCTGTTTTATATTTTCTTAAAAATAAAATACAAAAAGTTGAAAAATGTCTTGGATCTTCGGAACTACTATACAATTCCGATTAGAACATTCGATTGAGTATCAAAGTACGGTTTGACCGAGTCTAGGTCTGGCAACATTGGACCCGACGTACTCTACCCTACACATTTCTACTTGATAATCACGTCAAAAAGTACACGCAGAGGTCTCTGTTAGTCTAATATGACTCACAGACCGTTAGCAATCAATTGATTAATCAACAATGCTTTCGAAAATATGTTATCATCACTAGATACATATGGTTGTCTTCTTATGTTTAAAAAAAAAAGTTCTTAAACGAAATCCATAAAATCCTTAGAAAATTCATATTTCTCAAGTGGCAATCTGTTCTATTGTCTTGCATCCTATTATACTTCTTGAATAAAGATTTTTCTTCATTTCATATGAAAAATAACATATGACTACGTGTCTTATCAAAACAATTGATTTGCTATTTGAAATACTTTGTTAATTTTTATGCACAAATAAGAGAGAAAGAGAAAAAAAGCGTTCGTAGTAATTATAGTCAATACAAAAGAAAAAAAACGAAACGAGATAGAATACAAACAAAAAACGAAAGAAGAAAAAAAAAAGAGGAGTTCAAGAAAATATCTCGAATTGAAAAGCATACACACAAGCGCGCATTTTTTTTTCTATATGTTCACTCTTTGCTACCAGTGAACGTTGTTGCATACAATGTTCCTTGATAAGCAATACCATTTAATTCAATTGAAATTGTTATTGATTTTTCATTTGATTGTTGTTGATCAGGATTATTTTCTGTCAAAAAAAAACAAACTTTTATGATATAAAGTTAAAAAAATAAATTATTCTATTATACCTTTAGCTATAATTTTTAATTTACTAACTGGTGATAATAATGATGATGTATTATTATTTGTTGTCACTGGTGTAAAACATGTTGATCGTATATTATTTATTGATGTAATAGGTTTTTTTGAAAGTGAATTTATATTATTATCATCATTTTGTTGTTGTTGTTTAGATAATGATGGTGAGAGACTTCGTTTAGTTATTGTTGATGAACGTTCAAATAATTTATTTGTTGGAATAATTGATGTTGGTGATGATGATTGTAAATGATGATGATGATCATCAAATGAAGGAATTCTTGGTGTTGATGATTGTTCAATTGATGAGTGATTACCATCACGTGATGAAGCTGCTGCAGCTGCTAAAAAAAATGGATGTGATAGAGCAGCAGCAGCAGCCATAGCTGCATGTTGCATTGCTTCATGTCCATGATTTGGATCCACTAGAATAATAAATAATATGTTACATATATATATATATATATATGTGTTAAATCAAGAATCTAACATGATCGATGTGCAAGTGGACTAGTTAAAAAGGCACTTGTTGATGATGGTGGTGGTGGTGGCGGTGGCATTATTTGTGGTGGTGAAGAATATTCAAATGCATATGATGGTCGACGTCCTTCACGTCGATTACCTTCTTAAAAAAAACGGAAGAAACATAAAAATAGACATATTTCTAATTTTTATGTTCGAATTTACCAATTGCTGCTTGTAATTCACCCGGTGAACTTAATTGTAATTTTTCACATTCATATGGATATAAATATTTCATATATCTTAATAGAAAAGTAAAAGAAAAAAAAACAATAATAATCATAATAATAATAATATAATACTTCTGTCCATTATCATTAGTCTTTTTTTTTTTCTTCCTTATAATAATAGGAAACAAACGGCATTGACACGCTAAGTTGAGAATTAATGATGGTGCAAGTTTCTTTTTCTTTTTCTTATTCTATAGAAATATGCCAGAACAAATTGATCTCTTATCGTTTATGTTCGAGACATTGACATATGATAGACAACAAATGCCAAGAATATTTACTCAAATAAAAAATACAAATCTCTTATGAGAAAATTTTGACCTCTGTATTCATATAATAGAATTTATTAGTTCAATACATGATATATGTCAACATTTTATCTAATTATTAAGAAGAAGAAAGACAAAAAAAAATACAAGTCCCTTGAGAATATGTTGAATTATAAAGAAATCTTTCAAACGATGCAGATCAATCATAAATATCTTATATTAAGAAACATATTTGATTTGAAGAAGAGAGATAATTGTCTTGAAAAATAATCAAGTCATTTAATTCACTAATCAAACAAAAATGATTCTTTTACGAAATTGATTTCTAAATAAATACATTAATATAAAAACATATAAACATACTGTGTACGTAGAGTAAATGCAGCACTAGTAATCGAACTTGGTAAATTAAGACCTTTCGTCACTTCACGCCATAATTTCTTGTTAATAACTTCGACGAGACCGCCTTTTCCGACAACCAAACGAAATAATTCATCTATATAAGAAGCAAATAAATCTCTTATTTATCTTTCTCATCAACAATATTAATATATTCACTTACATAAATCAAGAACATGTTTTGCCATGATAGGAATTCGATTAACAGGAGTACCTTGAAAATATAAAAGAGATTTCATCTTATTCTCAAGTATATAATTCATCAAAAAATATCGAACAAACAAATACTTTCATTTCAATCACCTGTCAAGAATAAGAAAGATATATTCATATTTGATTTCAATCATTTGTTTGAACTTTAAACCGACACTTCCGTTTAACAGTCATATGTTTTGTTTTTATTATGATATATTGATAATAATTTAAAATTGGAAATAAAAAAAAATCTCTTCTTGCGCACACACAAAAAAAACATTATCTCAAATTATTATTGGATAAAAAATTTCTTCCAATCAAAAATCAAAAAAATCTGTTTTTTTTTTGTTTTAATTAAAAACTTACCACGTTTTTGCATGAATGCAAATAAATCATCGAGAAATTCTTTACGTTTTGGTTCGTCAGATAATTCATAAAGCTAAGAAGAAAGAAAGAAAAAAACTTGTTTCATTAAACTAATTCATTCACTACGGACAAGACACAGGAAATTCATTAATAATAATTTTTCTGCATCTTTCCCGAAATGACTCTAATCGAGCGTATATACAATGATGATTTGTTTATTTGTCTCTGTAAAAAGAAAGAAAGCAAGACTATCTCTTCTCTTCTAACTTGTAATTGTGATCGATGAAGCTTTTTTTTTTGTATAATTTTTTTTTTTATAGACACAAGTGCTATTCGACTGTCTTCTTTCTGCTCAATTTGACCTTCTTTCTTTATATTGATAAGAAAAGAAACGAACTTCATCGTTTAATATTCTTTCGTAAAGAAAACGTGTCTTACATATAGGATAAGAAATAATCTTTAAGCTGATTTTTAGTTTGACAGCAGCTGGATATTTCTTTGTGATTTAATTGAAATTGAATAGTCCATAAAAACAAATCTTTTTTCTTTAAGATGCTCATTTTTGTCTTTCTTTTTGCTCGTCAACCATCTGCCTCGAAACAATGCAATTAGTAGCAAATGATCGATATTGCCTCGAGCTGTGCTTCTTCATACAGAAACATACTAGAGCGTGTGCGACATTCTATTTGATGATCAGGCATTTTTTCTTTTTTGGAAAAAGAATCAGCAACATATAATATATATATATACAAGTCCCAATGAGACTAATTGTTGATCTAAATACAGAAGCTCATCAATAATCTAAAGATGCACATATTTATAAATGAGCAAAACTAATGTGTCTTTTTTTTCCTATTCTTCGAAAGCAATTAGTTGATATGTATATATGACTGACATGGATATGTTCTGCCTTTAATGTAAACGATAAATTGATCATCAGACAAAAACTGACCGGCCTTAATCGGAAGAAAATTAGTCTAAAGGGATAGTTACAAGCTAAACAACAGCTGCAAGATCATAAACGTTTTTTGATGGATAGAAACTTCTTATTGTTATATAAACCTGATGAGAAAGATACGAACAGAAATGTCAGTCGAGCAACATCGATCACAATATCTGATTGTAATATACTTCTCAACGACACACACAGAATACTTATATATATATATATGCAGAAATAGAAAAAAAAATGAGAATAAAAACAGACGCCTAGTTTCTTTTCTAACCTTCAGCTCGATAATTATTTTCCGATCTAATCAACTGAGATGATGTGTGTATGTTGATATGCCAGACTATCTGAGCAATATATATATATATAAACTTTTTTTTTTGTCTATTCTGACAAAGAATTTTAAATAATCAATCTTTTTTTTCTGCCTCTAATTACCTTGTCAATAAGTAATAAGCAATGTGTGTATATGCGCGCATTTTCATACAGATGGTCAACGTTCCCGTCTTTTTTTTTTTTTTAGATTAATTTTTTTCCTCTTCTGTGAATGTTTGCCTTGATCTACCTTGTCTATGAAACTATTGTGTTAAAATAAAAAGAAGATAGATGTGGTTTTGATTTCTCTCTTAACTCGTCTGTGTGTGTCTTCAATAATAGATAAGTGTTTCTATTAAAGAGAAAATAGATGAATGAGTCGTTTGTTACATCTCTCTTATGGCAATCCATCTACTATATACATATACCAAACATTTCAATTAATTATTGCCTCAAAGCTATCAATACTCATTCTATCTACAAAGAATGAGCGAGAGACACACACATATACTATCCAAATGATGTGCAAACAGAAACAAATAAATGATAGATCTTAATAAAGATAGAAATAGTTAGACTAAACTTAATTGATTTCTCGTCAATCAAGATTTATTTACCTGACGAAATTGTTCTTCAAATGTCCTAGAAAAAGCAAATGTTAAGTTACAACAAATATATATGTATATATATAAATTTTACCATTCAGTTGTACTACCAGAATTTGATTGATTGCCACTATCATCTGAACTAGGCGATTTTGGTTGTTGTTGTTGTTGCTGTTGTGATTGCTGTTGTTGTTGTTGATCAGTTGTTGTTGTTGATGGTATTGGTGGAATAAGTAATGATGATGTTGTTGATGGTGTTGTCCATGGATATTGATGAAAATTATAAGGATTTGGTTGTTGTTGTTGTTGTTGTTGTTGATTATATAAAGCAGCTGCTAAAAATCGATCTCGTTCTTCTTTTGATAAACGAGAAAATGTTTCATCATTATTTGTCGAATTAATTTGTGAAAATAAACGTTCACGATCTTCAGGTTTCATACTAAATGCTTGTGTATAAAGAAGAAAATTTCTATGTGCTAACCAACGATCTTCATAATCTTTAAGTTCTTTTGCAAGACGTTCACGATGACGTGTATAATCAATAGTTGATGTTGTACGGTTAACAATTGATTGTACAATTGGTGTTTGAATTGATGAATTATTTATTAAATTTTCATCATTGATTTTTGATTTATCTTCATTATTAACAGGAGATTTTATTGTTCGTTTATCATCTGTTGTACTAACATTTGAAAATTGATCATCATCATCATCATCAATTGTTGATGATGATGCTGATGATGCTGCTGATGATGATGAATTATTTTTTGGACCATCGGTATTCTATTTTAATATTTTAAATGATTAATAAAAATAAAAAAAAAACAAAAAACGAAACAAATGTTCTTATATGTAAATACATACTTTTAAATGAGGAAATTCATTGGTTTCAGCACGTAAAATTTCCATTGTTCTCTTTTATTTTTTATTCTAGTAGTATGTGCTTCATATAATAATAATCTATACAAAATTAATCAAAAAAAAATCTGTAGCTAGAAGAATAAACGGATGCGCTCTCTTGCGCGCATGACTAAAAAAAGTGGATTGCTCTCTCTCTCTCTCCCTCTCCCTCTCTCTCTTGTCTTTTATACGTTTTTCTTCTCTCTCCTACTCTTATTATTCTCATTCTCAACGAATCCAAATTAAGCAAGAACGGAATACATACATAGACACATGCTACCAATATCATGAAACAGTTTATATCAAAAACAAAATTAATCTTCTCTTTTCTTTCTTTATATATACTGTATTTGGATTCGTCCGATTCACTAACAAAACGAGCCATCCGATTTGCTGAATTTCTCTTTGATTCTTTTGCTATTAGAGCATGTAATAGAAAGAAATAAAGAAAAATACGATAGGAAGAAGAAAGAAAAGAGGTGGAAGATTAACGTTGACGTCTAGTTGTTAATATCGATTATACAGCAGCATTATTGCTAGCTCGACGACGAACGATGATGAGTATGATATGATATGAAATGAATGTAAATGATAATAGTAGGGCAAGCAAAAGACATGGCTAAGGCAAGCCAAAAAATCATCATCATCATTATTATTATTATTATTATCATGCAATAACTGACAGACATACACAGAAAGCTTCATGTACCCATTCTTTCTCATAGAAAAGATTGTTACAATCAAATCTTAGTTTGTATATGTATGATGGAGAAGTATTGTCGACAATGTTATACTAGATTGCTTCTTATGGTCGTATGTATATGTTGTTATTTGCATTCAGCCGAGAGAACATCAATTTAGTAGACAAAATTACACATCATATTTTTTTGTCTTCTTCTTCTTCTTGTTCTCCTCCTCCTCATTCTATTTGTCTTACATGATTAATCAACCAACTTATCTTTACATTATAATTATTAAAAGGAGAAAAAGAAACAACAATCATTATGATTCGTTAAGAAAATTATTAAATTAAAGTTATTATAATCAAATAAATACATAGATACATACATTCAATGTCATATTATCATTAAAATAAAAGAATTGTTTTTTTGGTACCGACATAATTTATATAAACATTGATTATCCCTAGGCGATCATCATCATTAACAATAATAACATCAAGCAAAAGAAAAAAAAAATGAACATTGACTTTTTCTATTAATATTAGAAATCTATTTTCATAATTATATTTAAAAAGATTTTCTTCTATTAAAACAATGTTACAATCTATTTAATGGAAAAAAAAACAGAGAAAGAAAATAATATACTTAAGTTTGATTATATATGTAAGAATGTTAAATCATGAGAACAAATATGTAGATTATACTTTATAGTAATATGAATATGTTAGTTGTCTTATCATTTAACCTAATAGAATGTTAAATACTTTGTAAATGATATTCAATGCATTCTCTTCTATTTGATTTTGCTTTCAAGTCATTGATTTTGTTTTTAAGATAGATAAAATGTACAATAGAAAGAAGAAAATGAGCATGATATTCGTGCAAAAAAAAAAAGAATCGTTCTAATTTTTGGATTATGACAGCTTGTTTTTATTGTTATTTGATGGTCTATATTATAAAAATAGAATGTGAACAGTAGAAATCATTGGATCTGAACTAGTTAGATTCGAATCAAACAAGCTCTAATAATCATCGGCAGAATTAATATTGACGATTTCGTTGAATTCCGATTCCATTTCTAATATCCATATTCTCTATACTGAAGAGAAATTGCTTCTGATCGATCAATCATAAATCGTATTTCATTATTACACATGATTAGTCTTTTTTTACACTATAAAAAAAAAACATCGAAACGATAATAAAATCATTGATTGCAAACTTAGATGTATTAAATATGCTATAGTTTTTTCATATTATTGTATCAAGCTAAACAGTCTCGTGAAAACAATTTTGGAATTCGATACCAATAGGAAAACTATGTAAACTTTTATTTTCACTCAAACGAAAAACAAAACCGCATACATTGTACTTGTAATATTCATAATACTCAAATTATTTTAACCACATTTAAGAATGTATGACTTGTTTATTAATAAACCATGAAAACTATTTGTTTTTTCTAATCGACTATTTTTTTTGTCGACGATAATGAAAATGAAGAAAAGAAGCAAAAAGGCAAACAACAATTAGACTTCACAACACACATACACACACACACACACACGCACAACTACACAGGAAATTATTTTATTTTAATGTTTTGGTTTTTTTTTCTCTTTACAAAAAAAAAAACAAAATGAAAATCTGAATGAAGCCAAGATATGACGAATTAATTAAGATCATTTCTTCTTTCGTTTAGCAGGTGAACTATTTGATGCAACTGCAAATGCATCAGGTTTACGTTTTTGATTACCATTAACCTATTATAATATGCAAATTTATTTAAATAATATATATACATATATAAATAAATAATAACAAACCTTTGCAATAGGTGTTGATTGAGAATTTTGTGATGAATTAAGTGCATTAGTATTTTTTGTTGATGTACGACCTTTTTTCTTTTCAGCACGTTCACGTTCTTCTAATTCTTGATTTTCTCGTTCGACAAAAGTAATTAATGTATTTAAACGTCGTTGTAATTCCTAAATTATAGAAAAAAATTTATTTATTAATTAAAAAAAAAAAAAAAAGTAAAATACGAACAATTGATGTACGTGATTTAAGAAACCAATCAAAACGAAATTGTGGTGATTGTCGTATAGCATAACGAAGTTCTTCATAAACATTTTCTTTATCAAAACCAAGTTTATGTAACATACAAAGAAGAAAACGATCTTCTTCTTCAGTATAATTTTTTCCTTTATTTGTATTATATTGAATACGTAATTGATGAAATGGAGCTTTATATCGTGCCATCTAAATTATTAAACATAATATTAAAATATTTTCAATAGTATACAACAAACAAAAAAAAAATTTAAATTAAGGTTTAGATCATTTCTATGAAATAATACGTTTTATATATAAATTTAATAATTGCATTCTTTCAATAAACAATGATTGTGGGTTCGAAGTTCAATATCTCACATATGTTATTATTGAGAATTCTAATACTAAGTAGATTAAAATTCAATTATCTTAAAAAATGTCGTTCTATTGACCGGAAATTCAATACAAAAAAAAAAGAATCGTATCTTTTCAAGCATATTTCCATTTTGAGTTTTTTTTTTCTACAGTTTCATTAAGTTCTAAAAATTAATTAACTTAGTAACATATCTAGGTATTCTGTAATTTCCTTTTCAGAATCTTTTCTTTATATTGTTATTAAAAATTCCAATACATTTCTATAATGATAGAATTGTATTAAAACTAGAGATGGTATCTAGGAAATAGTCTAATATTCGATTTCTTTTTAAACTTATTTATTCGATTATTAGTACTTTTCTGGATCATTTCTCTTTATTAAATTATCTTCTCATTTGATATGATAATTTGTTTAAAATTTGTAAAACATACTTTAGCATCAAGTGCTTTTTTAATACTAATTCGTCGATGAATTTTAGTTTCACCACGTTCAATTTGTGCCATAATACGTTCAACATCAGTTAATTCATGACAACGATCCCAAAAAACTCTTGCATATGACATAACTTCATCAGGTGTTTTTCCTTCAACATCTCGACAAATAGCATCTAAATCATCTCGACCATATTTTTCATTTGCTTTAATAAATTGATTAAAATCTCGTTTTGTCCAATTACAAAAACCTTGTTGAAGTAATTGTTCTTTTTCATATTGTTCATCTTCATTTAATGATTCAGCTTCATCTATTTTTTTTTGTTCTTCTTGTTGTTGTCGTTTACCTTCTTGTTCATCTAAATCTGGATCACGTACAGCTTTATAACCAATTGATTTTCTATATGCATAAATTTCACGATCAAGTAATTCAAATAGACGTGGTGGAAAAAATTGAAAATCTTGTACATTTGGTTGACGTGGAGGACGTGGTGCTTTTGGTGCACGTGGTTCGCTCATACGTAATGCTTCACGAAAATATGCATCAACTGCATAATTTGCTTTACGTTCTCGTTTTGGTGGCTAAAAAATTTAAGAAAAAAAAAAAATATATATCAAATAAAAATAATTTTTCTTCAAATTCTATTTACTTCAATCCATTTAATACCAAGTGTTGATGATTGTTTTTCACGATAATCTTCACCTTCAAATTTATATATTGAACCACCACCAGCATCTGTTCCATCACCAGAACCACTTGCACTTGGACCAGTTAAATTTTCATTATCAATAGTAAATTTTCTTAATTGACTTTCACCCAAATTTTCATATTTTTCACGTAATTCTTTTGTTTTTTGTTCACCTTGTGCCAAAACAAGATCAATATCAACATCTAATTCATTTTCACCTTGTTTAGATGAAAAAACATGTGTTGCACCATGTCGAATCATTGATAACATTTCATCTTTATCGAGTTTTGTTGCTGCTTCTTGTAAACGACCTTGTTGGATAACAACATGATCAAGACGTAATTTCATTTCAGCACGTTCAACAATACGTTCTTCAACTGTATGTTCAGTTATTAAACGAAATACACGAACCTAAAAAAACAAAAAAAAAAACAAAATTTGAAATAGATAAATACAATTGATAATATTTACCGTTTTAGTTTGACCAATACGATGAGCACGATCCGTAGCTTGTAAATCAACTTGTGGATTCCAATCACTATCATATAAAACAACAACATCAGCTGTTGCTAAATTAATACCTAAACCACCAGCACGTGTTGATAACATAAATACAAATTTTGTACTATTTGGACTATTATATGCATCAATAGATGCTTGTCGATCTTCATGTGATGTTTGACCATCCAAACGACAATATTCAAAATTTCTCCATATACAATAATCTTCTAATATATCTAACATACGTGTCATTTGACTAAATATAAGTATACGTGAACCTTGTTCTTTAAGTTTAAGTAAAAGTTTATCTAATATAATCATTTTTCCACAATTATCAACTAAATGTTTATCAGTTGTATATGGTGGACCAGGTTCTGCACCATCGAAAATATCTAAGTAATAAATCGAAAATTATAATTAAATTTGAAAATTTATCTTTTCTTACATGGATGATTGGCACATTTTCGAAGTTGCATAAGAATATTTAATAAACGAATTTTATCAAGTTTACCACTTGCACTATTTAATATATCAATATCTTTCATTAAAATTTTTGTATACCATTGTCGTTGTAATGGTGCTAAACCAACATAAAGTTTGGTTTCAATTTTTGGTGGAAGTTTTTTTTCCACATCACTTTTTAAACGTCGTAATAAAAATGGTTTTAATATACCATGTAAACGTGCAACAAGATCTTTATCATCAGCTAAACATTTTTGTGTATCAAACCATGCATTAAAATCATCAGCCGAATCAAATACATCAGGTAAAAGAAAATTTAATAATGCCCATAATTCATGTAAATTATTTTGTAATGGTGTACCAGTTATTAATAAACGATTTCGTGATTTAAGTAAACGTACCATTTTACTTAATTTTGATTGTTCATTTTTAATACGATGTGCTTCATCAATTATAACATAACACCAATTATATTTTTTTAATATACATGATTCACGTAAAACAATTTCATATGATGTAACAAGTACATCCCAACCACCTGGTTCGATTTCTTCTTGTATAATACGATTACGTTCGTCTTGTGAACCAATTAAACAAACACTATTTAATGCTGGTACCCAACGTTTTAATTCATTCATCCAATTACGTAATGTAGATTTAGGTGAAATAACTAAATGTGGTACAGATTTTCGACATAATTTCATATAACCTAATAATGATATTGTTTGTAATGTTTTGCCAAGACCCTAAAGAAGTTAATGATTTTTTATCACTATTAGAAAAATACTAAATCAAAAACATCGATACGATTATTCGTTTACCTATCAGTAGTATGATTTTAGAAATAAAAGTTAGTCTACTATAAATAATTTCATAAAAATCTGTAACACTAATTATCATAATTCATCTACATCAGGAAAACATGTGTCTCGTTTTATTTATTAGATAGTATCTGTCGTTCTTTAACTTAACTGTCGCAACGGAACGTCTGATTTTTTTAAAAAGATTCTTTGCTTCGAATTACAAAACTCTGAACTATTTTGCTTAGAGCTATCACTTTCTTTATTGTTTAGTTCGAACACTATCTAGATTTTTAATTATAACCATATCCTTGTATTTAATTAACTAATATAAAAAAAATCTCAATTCGAAATTTTAAAAAAATGAGAATGCAATATATTTATTTCTTATACCATTTCATCAGCAAGAATACCATTGATACCATTTTCATATAATGATATCATCCAATTAAGACCACGAATTTGATAATCACGCATTTCGCCACCTTTGACATCTAAAAATTTTCCAAAAGAAAATTATTTTTTCGAACGAAGTAATTTTTGTTTCAAGAAACTTACACCATGGTGATTGATCAAATCGTGTTATTGAATTAAGTTTTTCAGCTTCTTTTGCATCACTTAATAATTCAGCATCTTCTTCTTCTTCAGTCATACGATGACGATGACTAATGAAATAAACATTTTTTGAATTTTTCTTAACGAAACAAAAAAAAAAAATACATACTCTCCAATCGTATTAGCATTGGGTGCAATTGGTTTTTTAACTTGTGTTTTCATTTTTAAAGGTGATGTTGGACCCCCACCTTTTGCATGTTTATTAAGTTGACCATCTTGTACGAAATGCGAAAAAATTTCTGTTTGTTCAAGTAAATAATTAAATCGTTTCACTTGATCTTCATTCTAAATTACAAAATAATTATAAATCTTAAAAATTTTCTTTATCATTACCAATCGACTTTGAAATGCAGGATCAAGAACAGTTTCAGGTTTTTTGATTGGTTTCTTTTTTTTTGTTGTATATTCTTGATCTGAATCTTCTTCGTCTTCTTCTGGTAAATCATCAACACCACCAAGTTCTTCTTCAAGTTCATCAGCATCTTTTTTTTCTTCAAGTTTTTCTTTTTGTCGCTTTATAACTGCTGCTCGTTTGGTAGGTGTTATATTGTCTGATTCATTCTTGTCATTTGTTGTATCCATTGTTTCTTCAGTGTCACTCATTTTGTTCTCAATCTAAAAACAAAATACAATGGAAAAAAAAAAGTTGTTTCAAAATATCATAAAGAATTTAACATTGTTAAGATTATGTACTGAAATGATCGTCGGAATGTATCGGACGATTCACGAAGAAAGAAATAATAACAAGTAATCGTCTTTCTTCATAGGGAAGAAAGTGACATGAATCATGAGAACAAAGAAAGAATGGATGCAATTCAATCGAGATAAAATATGGATTTGCTTTGATAAAATACACAGAACGCGATAGATGTCGCATAAGGACGATCAGTATACTTTATTGATTGTTTTGTCAAAGTTTGGTTTCCTTTGTATTTTTATAATTAGTTGCAATAGAGCAGCAGCAGGCTTTCAACTTACAGACGATGTGTAAGGAGTCATGAGAGCTTCATAATTATGCAATATTTCATCATTCTCTAGATGGTATTATCAAAACAAAATTTCAACATGTTAAAGTATGCTCTTATCTTTCATGAAGTTTTGATCTTGAGAATACACAACAACAAACTTCACAAGCACAAAAAAAGAAGTAAGACTCCCGTGATTTACATGTGTAAACACGATTAGTCATCAATAGATCAAAAGAAAAGAGAAGAGGTATGAATCTTATCTTCACATATGTCTGGACAAAGAAGAGAGATATTCCGCTTAGAGGTTTTTCTGCTTTTGGTCGTTTATGTTATTATTTCATATTTCTTCAAACTTTGTGATGTTATTATTCTTCTAGTGGGAGAGAATACCAGTTGTTATCGTTGTTTTTATCAGTATGTTTTGATGTCTGTAAGAAATAAAGAAATGGAGCAACAACTAATATCGTTTTTTTTCCAAATAACCAATGTCGAAGGTAACGCCTCTAACATGTCTATTCGTCTTCTGCTTTTTGATGCCATTTAGCAATTTTCGTTTGATTTTAGTCTTTACACGATATTCGATAGGGCGAATTGAGATAACAAGCGAATACAAAGTCATGCGCGAAGAACAAACGATTATCTTATTTAAATACTGTTTGATAATGTTGTCGCTGGACGGAAAGTAGACCTTTCACTGTTTATCGACGACTGCTGACAAAGGGTTGTTGCCTGTGAACACTAAGTTAATTTTTTGTAGTTATAGTGCTAATTCTGAGTAGTACGAAGTCACCTGCTAGAGTGACTAGGAAGATTTCAGTGTTTACATGTAGTTGACAGCTGAATATAGTCACATACGGTTTACAAAAACTACGTTGATTTTAGTATAAGTTGCAGAGAAGCAATGAGTACGTAATGAACGACTAGCGGCTAGATTGAAAATTATAGAGTCTGATTTAAGATTCACGATCTTGAGCGAACAAGTGCTAAGAACATGACAGTTCTGGAAATCAAGACAATGACGGAATAGCTCCAGGCACCAAAAATTGAAGAGTTCACAGCAACGAACGTTCAACAAAAACAAAGACTGCAATGTGCAGTATCTGATATACGATATATCTGTAGTGTATCGTAAGCTATTCGTCCTGTATGCTTTGATTGTTTTGCAAGTTGATCGTAAAAACTAAAGTGATTGGTCAAATTATTAACGTATTTTAGACCATAAGAATGGCCAAAGAAAATTGCAGCCTTAAATCCTTTCTCAACGAAGCATATGAGTGGTTACAAGAACGAAATCCTGTTACTTCACTCGAAAGGTTCCCCTATGCTCGAAATATATTGGTTATTGGACGTCCAAGAAGTGGAAAAACTACATTTATAGAAGTACTCAAAAACCCATGTTATATTTCTGCCGACTTTGTTCTTCTAACTAACGATATTACTGCGCCCTGTAACTTCCTCTTCAATCGACATGTTAAAATTGTCGAGACATGCCTATGGACATCCTTGTGCAATATTTATGAGTATCATCTTATTTGTTTTTGTATTTCTTTCGTTTCTGGTCTACAAAAAGAAGACATAGATCTAATTTTATCATTAGTCAAGCATTTCGGTGAAGAATTGTGTAAAAATCTTTGTCTTGTCATAACTCATTGCGAATCAAAGAGTAGCGACAGCCGAAATCGAATTCATGAAGAAATTAAAGAAGACCAAGATTTTGCTCCTGTATTAAAATATTTCGAACGTGGTCTTCATTTTTCAGGAGCACTGAAATATGATGACTGGAATAATGATCATCGAGATTCTCTTTTCCAGCAGTTGAATAATGTTTATGCGTATCGCAAGCGTTTTTTAGAATTAATTGAATTATCCGACAAGTCTGTTTGTCTTCGAGTCAAGCAGACGAATGAACAAACACCTATTACAACATCTGTTTTTCAGTGTCGTCCGAAAGAACATGTGAATCCAGATTCTTCATTAATGCTCGATATCTCAATTTCTTCAACACACAATACCGTAGTGAAAACAAAGAAAACAAGAAAGACATCTTTCTGTCAATGTTTTCGTTTTCGCTTATCTACAGATTGAGGTTGTACTCGTTCGTGCATATATTTAATAATAAACAAGAATATATTCCTGATGTCAAAACAAAAACATGGAATTCATTTGATCAGCTGTCAAGCATGACACATGACTTTCGAAAGCAGAATATGCTAACTTGTAGATGGGTGAGAATGCGATTCTTGTTTTCTATCTGCAAAGTTATTGAAAGAAAGATAAGAAACGATTCGATCACAATTACTTTGTAGTACTAGTATTTTCTACTTAAAAATCTTTCGTCAAACTCTCTGGAAAACGACAACTAATTGATACGCTGTGGGATGCAAATGTAAAAGTTGCCATGAGAACTTAGGCGCGTAGTCGGATGAGGAAAAACATAAGAGTATTTTTACAGAGACAGTTTAATTTCTCGACATGATCTAGAAAGCTAAAGACGTTCTGTATGATGGTCTACAGCATTAATTGCTTTAAACAGATATTTCATATAAAGATTATCTACTTTGTAATCAAGAGTCAGATGAAAGGTTTTTTACTTTGATGTGTATACTTCAAATAGACAGACACTCAATGGGTTAAAATAATAAGATTCTCAAGGTTGCAATTACAACTGACATTCTTTGAAAGTTATAGTAGAAGACTAAAGTATTTTAACACATTTGAAATTTTATTTGTATTTGAATAAAATAAAATTGCAATAGTGTGATGTTAATTCACAGTATTTATAATAAATACCAAGTTCGTTTGAAATAGATTCTTGTGATGAAGATCTGTATAAGGCTTAGATAGAGCGCTGTGGAATCACTAAGTCGAAGTTGAAAAAAGTGGCCGAAACCGTTGATATATAATATAGAAATGATTCTATCTTTGAATCGAAGCTTCATGAATAGATGCATTCCTATCGCCACTATATACGTTATCATTTATTCGTTAAGAAAGAATAAAATTGTTTCTGTGATGGTTCAAGAATGAGAAATTTTTTTTTGAAACGAACTTGGCATTTATTATAAATACTATGCATTAATATCACACTATTGCAATTTTATTTTTATTCAAAATCAATTAAAATTTCCAAAGTGGTATAATACTTTTGTCGTCTACTATACACGTAAAATGTGAACATAATTAATAATACTTTATTTTTGTTTCTTATTCAAGATGATTTCCTTTTTAAACTGTCATTTACTGATTTCTGCTAGCTTTTTCTCTATCAATAATTTGAAACATCGTATCCTCAGAAATTCTATAATTATTTGAAAGAACATCAAATTTCAGCATTATTAATTTTTTTTCAATCAAAATGGATCTCGTGAATAAGTCACCAAAGAAATAACTTTTTCAAAAATTTTATTACAAATACTACAAAGTCACATGTTATAAGGAACCTGCCTTACGAAAGAAAATTTTATATAACATTTGTCAACCATTTTTAAAATTATTTTCCATAAACTTTCATGATCAATTTATTAAAAACATTTGTTCTACACAAGTATCATACGAGTTAATTAGCACACGCTGTAGTCTCTTATATTGATGAATCAGAGTCGATGATGTTCGAGATGCTGAACATGTTTTTTGAATTAATCAAAAAGAAAGATAGGATTAATTATGGTACTTTACCTCATTACAATATAAATAAAAAACCGTTGAAATGTTATAAGATTTTGGAAGAAACGAAAGAAAGATATTACAATGAAAAAGATCGTATGAAGTATACATAGCCGTGTACGTTCCAAAAATAGTGTACTTTCGAAACGTCAATATAAAATCGATCAAATTCCCCTGCACATTTCAAATAAGATACCAAATATAAAACTCCTTGATTAATATATCCTGATTTTTAAAGAAACAAAAATAAACATATATCCAGTCTCAGGTATATTATTAAAGGTAAACAACTTATTTTTTGAAAAAATGAATATTGTGAAACACCATCTGAAAGAAGTGTTGAAGCATATAGGGTTGAAATTTTGAATCCCGTTCTCTTCTTCCTACAGGCCATGACAGACAGAATCTTGGTGTAGAGAATGGGTGGATATGGAGTGTGGATGTGCATTTATTTGTTTTCCTAATCTACATCCCACACCCACACCCCACCTGATCAGTTTCATTTTTGAAAATATGCATTCGCACGTCGTTGAAGATACTGGAATAGTCATTGCACTTTCGATAAGCGCACTAAGTGTTAGCAATGTTTCTGTAAAAGGATATAATTCTTGATATAAAACAATTATAGTAGTTAGCGGTTTATGTTGTAACATGGGTTTCACAACAACTAGTTCATTGAATAGAACATCAACATCAAAATTCAAATGATCAGCAAATGTTTTTAACGAGTCAAAATGTAAAAACGTATCATTATATGGGCATAATGATGAAATGCTTGATAAAATATTTAAAATTTTTGATGAAAATCGATCTTTTAACTCCACTAGTATATTATCAACTAATTGATAATAAATATATGTTCTATAGTATTTTTTATTTTTATGATCATCCTGTTGTCCAATCATACTAGTAGTAACTAAGTCTTTGAATCTGATAGAAACAGTTCGTTTTCGATGTTGTGTTGGTTTATCTTTGAGATTCATGTTGTTTTTTTTTCACAAAACTTATTATTGTTGAAAAGATTTTTCATCGCGAACAGAGTCAAGCTCTTCAATTATAGATAGAATTACGTAGTTGCTGTGCTTTACCATAATCAAGTACTTTAGTCATAAATTAAGCACAAAACATAAAAAGGGAGCGTTTTATTCTTACAAATCATTAAGTACCTTTTAATTTGTCTGATAAAATTTTTAGTGAAGATTACACAGACATTCTCAACAACTAAAACTTCATTGGAGAATGCCCTAATTGAATTTTGTCTACTGTTATATATCAAAGTAAGCATGATAGGGCTGAAATTCCCGGTGGTAGAACTGAGCCCCACCTGCCCACTCCTACCCGCTTGGTTGCTCTACTAACATTAAGAAATGCTAATAGTGAAAAACGAAACCTTATTTAATTAGAAGACATTCTTTAAGAAAATATCATAGCCAGTCGTCAGATACACTTACCACCATATAGTCCTATCATTTGAATAATTCTGTATGAATTCTTCAAGAATTTTCATGTCATTTGGAGTGTCTATGCATTTTTCTCTCCAAATTGTAAGAAATTTCTTTCCGTTCTTATTTGTCCAATTCATAGCTCGCAGCAAGTCAAGCAATAATTGGAAATACAATACATCTCCATCAGCATAAAGCGAAGAATCTCCATCCTCGTCAATAGGAATAGCAAAAATTGACCAGCATCGTCGATTTTCGTTGAATCTCATTCTATCAAGTTCGATTTTTGCTGACAACCTTATGTGTTCGAATGAAGACACCTCTGATTTAGAGAGAAAGGCAAATTCATCAGTTTTGGAATTTCTAGCTTTCTCATATCAGCTTTTACTTTAGGAAATTATTCGTTCATTCCTTCAAGTGTTGATTACGACAATCTAATATACAAAGAAGAATGTTTGTCTGTCTGTTCTTTATGCATTTGGTCCCTGTAACAGCTAGTGCAACCAAACTTTGCATGGTATACCCTTTCGTCCAGAAAAAGGTCAAGACGAGGTCGGTGCGTCCAAGAAGGGTGGGTGGGAAGGTTCTCCTCTCCGCCAAGTTTCTGAAAATTGGCAAAATCTTCGTTCGACCTCTCAGACGTTTTGAAAAATTTGCTCCTATTTTTTTTTAGTGCCCTCCTTCAGTTTTTACCTCTGCGTGCTACCCCTGAATAAAGAGCTACTTTTCGATCCAAAATTTTTACTTCGGAGTACTTAGTAACTCCATTATTGGGGCGATACAGTAAGTGTCCCATCCAAAAAGTCCGAGCGTGCCACTGCTTTTTCAATAACTCGAGAATGAAAGAAGATGAAGATCTGAAATTTTCGTCATTGCATACAAGAGATTCTGAGGTAAGAAAGTATGCTCAAACTTGATTGGTCTTTTTGCTGATCAATCGGATTTTAGCATACTTTAATGGTCAGTAATATCCTTCTGATCCAGTTTTCAGCGACGATGTTTCAAAACAATGGCAACGTTGTACAAAGAAGCTTTTTTTAACTCCAAACTAATGTAGAAATAATTGAAAACTTTCACCAAAGGAATTTATCGAAATGATTCTCAAAACGACTATTGAAAGCGATTTAGAAGGTGTGAGCCAGCACCGATAAGAGAGATCTCTTTGTTTGGAACTTGGTGGATATTTACAGACATGGACTTGGAAAAACCAGGAATACATTGAAAAGATAAATGAGCGATATATGAAAAAATGCCGAAAGGATATCAAGAGAGTGTGGGTGGGTGTGAGTGTGGGTGTGAGGTATGGGGTGTGGGTGTGGGTATGGGGTGTGGGTGTGGGGTATGGGTGTGGGTATGGAGTATGGGGTGCGGGT
>CAJNOP010000048.1:467106-533130 GCA_905250075.1 Rotaria sp. Silwood1 | reverse complement strand
GTGTGGGTGTGGGGTATGGGTGTGGGTATGGAGTATGGGGTGCGGGTATGGTGTATGGAGTGTGGGTGTGGATGTTAGATTTAAAACGGAACTTGAACCTACACCCATATCCCACATCCGCATCAGAAACTCCCCAAAGTTTGAGCCAGAACAAACGCATCCTTATCGAGATATCAGCTGGTCATGAAAATGTCCTTATTTTGAAACAAAGCTCAAAACAGGCGTTTCTTTAAAAAGCGAATATCTCGATAAAGATACATTCATTCTGGTTCAAACTTAGGAGAGTTTCTAGTGCTTATAAGGCCTATCTATGGGCAAAATTTCAGTTTGAAAGGTCTATGCGCGTAATCTACTGGTTCATAAGCTCGTTTTCCATTCGCTTTGGCAAGGGATAGTGACCTATTGAAAATGTATATACTATTGAGCTGTTTTCTGTATTAATAAATCCTTATTTAGAAAATGAACAGAATAAACCTTCAGGCAAACAGTTTATTATTCTATCGTTGTGCTTAAACCGTGAAAGGATACATTGTTCGTTTGAAGGGTTTATTTCAGTTGTATTCTCAATGAGGACTGATGAATACAGAAAACAGTACAAGAGTATATGAATTTTCAGTGGATCACAAATATTCGTCGGGGTTTATATAAACAATTATGTTTATAGGGTAGTTTACACTCAAAAGCCTAAAAAAAGTTTCTCCGTCGGTAATAAATGGTTACTGAAGGTTTATTACTCTCTATCTTATGTTTATAGTGCTTCAGATAACGAAAGGTAGCGTCAAATATAATGAAAGTGACGAAGCAATGCATCTCTTATTTATAAAGCAATAAGAACGAATGGGTGAATTCTTTAACGCACATGCTCTGTCGATAAACGAACCATATACAGCTACCTTTTATTGGATGGTCCAATATTTACTATCTCCGCCAAATGGATATTAAGGAGTTAGCTGTGACTCTGCGCGTTCTTCTCTCTTACGCCGAGGCTGTAAAGTCTGGTTGCAGATTGCGGTGTGAGTGTAGTTGTGGATGTGAGTGTGGTTATGACTGTGTGTGTTGGTTTCGATTATTCTCTTCACTCACACTCACTTCCATACGCACACCCACACCGACACCTACATCCACAGCCACAGCCACATCCCACACATCCACACCCCCACACACCTAATGTATCTTTTTCTGATTTATTTGAGTGAATGCGTAGTCAAAACTATTTGGTGAAACTCTTGAGTAAGGTCGCAATGTGTAATACATTGGTTTAGAGAGACTCTCCTAACCAGTTTATATGAGCATATAAATCAAGAGATAAATGGGTAAACGGTTACAAGAAATATAAAGAGTACTAGATAGAAGTTAGAAACAGAAAATAAAAGAAAATAAAAGTCAAGCTACTAGCTGCAACATTAACAAGTCTGTAATAAAACTTTCAGATTCTCACTACCTTCATTGGCGACCAGAAAATCCAGTTTTCCATCATTGTTAAAGTCACCAACACAAACTGCGAATGGGAGAGAGCCATAGTCGATCGAAAAAGTCGTTATAGCGGCGAAGGACCCATTGCCATATCCAAGCAACACGCCTATGTTGTTTGTTCCGTAATTAGCGACGATAAGATCTAGTGCAGTGTCGTTGTTGAAATCACCAACGGCAATGGCCTTCGGTTGAGAGCCATAACCAGTTGAAAATATTTTCTGGTTTGAATAAGTGCCATTAACATATCCAAGAAAGACACCAACGCTGTCATTGCCATTATTAGCGACGACCAAATCAAGTATACTATCGTTGTTGAAATCCCCAACAACAATAGAACTTGGAGACGAATCAGTTGAATATATTCTTTGATTAGAGAAAGAACCATTGCCATATCCCAGAAAAACTCCAACATTGTTAACGCCTGAATTTGCGACGACAATGTCTGTTTCACCATCATTGTTAAGATCCCCAACGGCCAATGACTTAGGTCGCGATCCATTGCCAGTCATCAGCCTCATTTGCTTTACGAAAGCATCATTGGGATATCCAAGAAGTACACCAATATTGTTGTCATTCAAATCAACGACTACGATATCCAGTCTGGCATCGCTGTTAAAGTCACCAATAGCTATAGATTGTGGATAGGAGCCAATTGGATATGTCGTTTGATTTGCGAAAGAGCCATTGCCATATCCGAGAAATACGCTTAGACTATTACTACGACCATTAGTGACAGCAAGATCCAGTCGGGTGTCGTTGTTAAGATCGTCAACAGCTACAGAGGTTGGTCCATTACCACTTGAATATATCTTTTGTTTTTCAAAAGATCCATCGCCGTATCCAAGAAGTACGCTTACACTGTCACTACGAACATTAGTGACGACAAGATCCAGTCGGGTATCGTTATTAAGATCGCCAACAACTACAGAGCTTGGCCCATCACCGGTTGAATAAGTTGTTTGATTTGCGAAAGAACCATTTCCATATCCGAGAAACACACTTACAGTGTTGTCACCATCATTGGCAACAATGATATCTAGTCGAGTGTCTTTGTTAAAATCACCAACAGCTATAGGATTTGGGCCAGAACCAGTGAAATATGTTATTTGATTTGCAAAAGACCCATTGCCATATCCAAGAAGTAGACTTACAGTGTTACTAGCATAATTAGTGACGACGACATCCTGTCGGTAGTCGTTATTAAAATCACCAACGGCTATAAACCTTGGACCAGAGCCAGTGAAATATGTTGTTTGATTTGCAAAAGAGCCATTACCATATCCAAGAAGTACACTTATTGTGTTATGATTCCAATTAACGACGGCAATATCTGGTATGGTGTCATTGTTAAAATCGTCAACAGCTACAGAACTCGGTAAAAAGCCAGTTGAATATGTCACTTGTTTGGCAAAAGAAGCATTACCATATCCAAGAAGCACACCTACATTGCTGCTGCCACCATTAACGACGACGATATCCAGTCGGTTGTCATCATTAAGATCAACAACAACGACAGAGTTTGGACCGAAGCCAGTGGAGTATGTCGTTGGATGAGTGAAAGATCCAGTGTCATACACAGCGAACACATCTACATTGTCAGTGTCATCATATGCGATAACTATTTCCGAACGCCCGTCTTTATTGAAATCACCGGCGACAATAACCGATGGATTGAAATCCAAACCACTCCCATAATTTTCTTCACTGTGGAAAGACCCATTAATGTTTCCCAGAAAGATACCAACACGTTTACTACCATGATTAGCCACTGCGATATCAATTTGACTATCTTTATTGAAATCATGGGTGGCAATTGAGTAGGGATGAGAATCTGAGCTCGCCGAGAACAGTGTTTGATGTCCAAAGGTGCCATTCACATATCCAAGAATTACACCTATGTTATTAGTACCGTAATTGGCAACGACAATATCGAGTAGACCATCGTTATTGGAATCAAAAATGGCGACACTTCGCATAACAGAAGCATCACTAGGTGCAAATGTCATTTCGTTTTTCAGAGCTCCTCTATCAAACCGAAGTAGTACACTGACAGTGTTGCTCTGATAATTAGCGACGGCAATGTCCAATCTGGTGTCATTATTCAAATCACCAACAGCTACCGAAACTGGAAAAGAGCCAGTTGAGTATGTCGTTTGTTTTGCGAACGAGCCATTACCATATCCGAGAAGTACACTTACATTGTTACTACCAGTATTAGTAACAACAATATCCACTTGGGTATCGTCATTAAAATTATCAACAACCACAGAGCTTGGTCCATTGCCAGTTGAATATGTCGTTTGATTTGTAAACGAGCCATTGCCATATCCGAGAAATACACTTACAGTGTTGCTATATTGATTAGCGACGGTGAAATCCAGCCGGCTATCGTTGTTAAAATCACCAATAGCTACAGATTGTGGAAACAAGCCAGTTGAATAAGTCATTTGATTTTCAAAAGAACCATTGCCATATCCGAGAAATACACTGATGGTGTTGTCGAACGAATTAGTGACAACAATATCCAGTTGAGTGTCATTGTTGAAGTCACCAACAGCTACAAAATTTGGCCCATCGCCAGTTGAATATGTCGTTTGATTTGCAAAAGACCCATTGTCATATCCAAGAAGTACACTTATAGTGTTGCTATATTGATTAGCTACGATGAAATCCAATTGACTGTCGTTATTGAGATCCTCAACTGCTACAGAACTTGGCCCATCGCCAGTTGAATAAGTCGTTTGATTTGCAAAAGAACCATTACCATATCCAAGAAGCACACTTACAGTATTATCAACACTGTTAGCAACGACGATATCTAGTCGAGTGTCTTTGTTAAAATCACGAACAGCTACAGATTGGGGAAACAAACCAGTTGGATAAGTTGTTTGATTTGAAAAAGAACCGTTACCATATCCCAGAAATATACTGATGGTTTTGCCAAACAAATTAGTGACGACAATATCAAGTCGATAGTCGTTATTAAAATCAGCGGCAGCTAAAGACTGTGGATAAGTGCCAGTTGAATATGTCGTTTGAAGTGGAAAGAACTCGTCATAACCAAGCAGGACACATATGGTGCTCGTATCATTGTTGATGACGACAATGTCTAAACGATTGTCTTTGTTTAAATCACCTATAGCATGAGAGATAGACGAAGAAGATCCAGTTGAATACATATTTGGACTTGCAAAGGTACCATTGCCATAACCAACAAGTAGAGCTATATTGTCAGTGCCATTATTCGTTACAACTAAATCCATTTGATCGTCATTGTTGAAATCACCGATGCCAATAGAATATGGAGAAGCACTACCAAAATAATATGTCGTTTGACCTATAAAAGTTCCATTGCCTTGACCTAGAAGTACACCTATACTTTTATTTCCATGGTTAGCAACGACAATATCTAACATGGCGTCCTCGTTTAGATGACCAGCGGCAAGCGAGTATGGATGGGAATTAAAACCAGTTGAGAACGTGCTCTGCTTTGTGAAAGTGCCGTTACTAGTGCCAAGGAGTATACCGACATTGTTTGTACCATAATTAGCGATAGCAAGATCCATCTGTTTGTCATTGTTGAAATCACCACTGACAACCGCAAATGGGAAAGAGTCATAGCCTGTAGAGTACGTGCTTGGTCTTGAAAAGCTTCCATTTCCATATCCATAAAATATGCTAACACTGTGTGTACCGTAGTTAGCAGTGGCAATATCTAGTGCTGTGTCATTGTTGAGATCTGCTACATGGATCCAAATAGGATGTGATGACGCAACTGAAAGCACCGTCTGGTTCGCAAAAGACCCATTTTCGAATCTAAGAAATATAGCGACGCTGTTTGTACCGAAATTCGCGATGGCGGCATCCTGTCGATGATCGTTGTCGAAATCACCAACAGCAATCATGCATGGAGCCGAGCCAGAGCCGGTGGAATACTTGAATGAGCTTGCTACAGTACCATTGTCATATCCAAAATATATAGCTATATTGTCAGCGGCATAATTAGTAATAGCAATATCTAACCAACTATCGTTGTTGAAGTCGCCCATGGCGACAGATTGTGGACTGTAATTATAGTCAATAAGATTTTGGTTCGTTGCTTTAAAATTAAGTTCACATCTGGGGGCTAAGTAACACAAGAACCAAGAAATAAAGACTGATCAACTACTATGGTTCAACTTTCCTTAATGGATTGTATCAGATTTCTATAATGCTGGTGTTCATCTATCGGAAATGGTGGGATTATTACAACCAACTCTGGATGAGAATCAATACTTTTCAATAAAATCTCGTTGAAGGCGCGAAATTTATCCCTCACGTTACACACTGTGCGATCTCTTTCATTTTCTTCAGAAACTCGTTCACGAAATGCGTAGTGAATTAGGACGAATAAACACAATAGTAAATATGATGAAAAAAAGAACCGTTGACTGCTTCTAAATACAAGCTCAAAATATTTATATTCAGATTTTCATCATACCAAAGTAATCCATCAAAAAAAATAACCAGCAACGCATAGAACGTTGTCAGGAAAGTTCGGCAATTTCCAAAATTTCCTTAAAAAGCGTTTTATGAATATCTATATACTGATATCATGGAAAGACAATCCTACTCCATGAATCAATGGAAACTTTGGAAATCACTGAAATTTTCTGGTAATTTCCAAAATTTGCCAGTAATTTTTAAAACTTTCACTTATTTTTTGAGTAAAGTTTTCTTGTCATCGTATGAATATGTATGTATATTCATACGATATGTTGAAGGAAATTTCAGAAGTTACTGAAATTTCTGCAAAGGGATGTATCTCGGAACAGTTTATTTCTATTGGTGTTATGGTAATGACGGTAATTTCTGGACTTTGCAACTGATGTGGTATATCTGTGGGAGTAACTTCTGAAATTGACTAATTTATGAGGAAAATTTAGTTTTTTTCTGAAATTTGAATATCTGCTGGTATAAGACCGCATTCGTTTCTATCTTACTGGCTCTTCGAAAATATATATTTATCTACAATTGTAATGTACTGGTGAAAATGTCGAACCGTTTCCAGATCAAATGAATGTCAGTACCTCTATGTTGTGATACTTCTGTCATTGCGTCATGAAAGTCGCACATAGTTAATTAATAACAACAATCAGAACATAAAAATTTTTTTCATCAACATTCGAGATTACACAATGGATATACCACTGATAGTTTATTAATAGTTGTCGCTTGATGCATTGAGTGATGATTCAGTTCTGACACCTTCTGTCATTAACTGCAAGGATACAATAATTGACACAGATACTTTATGTGCTAAATCTGGAAAGAGAACTTCTGCGATTTGGTAGAATTCAGTGAAAGCTGTCATGTTTTTATCGAATCCTGTTAAATCTTAATAGTTCTCTGTTTAAATTTGACACTGTAAGTACCAGTATCAAATACAGCAAATAAAACTAGTTATGACTGATATAAAGATTCGGTTGGATTTAGCGAGTTTTCATACTGAAAATTTATAACAGTCATACAAGTAAAATAGGATTTGTTGAACCCTCTGAGAACTTGTAACTTTCTTTTTTTTCTGATCATATAGCATTGTTAGACCATGTTTTCTATAGGTATATGCTTGTTTCTAATTTTCAAAACAACGCGATCGCTCTTCCATTCTCATTTGTCGTCCTTGGACTCATTCGTTACTAGACCTTGTTTATTGCATCTATGAAATTATGAATATATTTTGAAAGCTTCAATGATAAAAGTATGGCTTCCTGTCGAGATGATCAACTTCAAAGAATTATTTGCTTACTAAAGTAGAGTATAAATAACCAAATCCCATTGTTAATTCATGATCTTCAGACAAATGCGCACGTTTTCGCTTAAAACTTCATGATATTGTAATAACTGTGAGATATATACGAGGAAAAGATCCAGTCGAAATATCATCATTTGAGTTTTTAGTGTCCAGTGGACTATCAGAGAATACGAATATAATATGTATAACTCAGAAAACAAACCATTAACAAAGTAGCTTTATCACCTTATATCCTTAGGAGTGGCACGTTCATTGTTACTTACACTTACAACTACCAAAGTACCAGTGTCTTCATCATTGAAAAATATCCTATTTAGCAGTAATCAATGTTTAGCTTAACAATTGATTATTTATTGTTTCATAATAATTTTCATCATCTACCACTGACCAAACATATATTAGGATCATCAATTACCACGCATTAGTAAGTGCTAAGTAGTACTTGCCGATAAGTAATAAGTAGTTTTTATTTTATTAGAGAACTCAGGAGAAAAGTTGTCGTTACCCACAAACTATCTTATTAGATAACCAAAAATGTGTTAGCTTAATTATTTGCTTGAAGAAAACCTATTTTACGAAAATAATCATGAGTTTGAAGTTTGATCAAATGGTTTAGGAATCGAGGAATTCAACTCTATTCATGGTTTCTGTAAGGCTGTGGAGTCGTTGTGTTTAAAAAAAAGCCTTTCCTGAATAAAAAAATCAAAAGCACACATTTCGAAAATCTATTAATAAAGGATGGAAGCGCATCAGAAGACGGATCAACCCACATAGGAATTTTTAAGACGAGTATATATCTCGATCCATAATTAAACCACAAATTGTTTGATGCTACATTCATGCTATTTGGGAAGTGATTTGATGGCTTCTGATGCAGAATTTGTCGAAGTATTTGCTCGTCTACGCATAAATAGTCTTATTTGAAATAGTAGCAAATTCTATATAGATCCGCAGATGAACCATACTAGAAATAGTAAACAGAAACTGATTTTACGGTGAGTTAATACTGTTTCTATCGATGTTTTAAGTATTTCATAGAGATTCACGCTTCTCAATGAGTTTCAACATAGCTTTACGATGGGCCTTCCTCTTACAAATATGATGCAGTTTTGACGGGCTACATGCCAGTACAATTTTCTTGTAAATATCATAAATATACAGATGACAAACGTCCACAAATCACTTTGGCTCAGTTCCAAAGAATCACAGAATTGGTTTTTGTTTTGCATTTTGATAATATAAATAACTATTATATGTTCTTCTGAAATGGGAGCACATATGGTCGTAGTTTTAGGCAATATCAGCCCTTGAAGAATTATAGTGAATAAAATAACTAAAAGAAAACTACAACAACGTTTAGTTCATCAAAAAATGCATTGAACCCTAAAAAGGAAAGCGATTGAGAAGCGTGAAACTCCATGGCATACATAAAATATCGATAGAAACACCGTTTGTTCACCATAAATTCAGCTTATGTTTACTATTTCTCGATGGATCATATAAAGATCTGTGCAAACTTTGCTGCTCTTTCAAAAATGATTATTTATAGACCGTCGAAGATATGTTTTGACAAACGTATTGTTTGATACAATTATTTTGGTACAATAAAAATATGGTATATTAATCTTGGTCAGAAGCCATCAAATGGCTTCTCAAATAATTTGAATGTGACATCAAACGAATCGTCGTCTACATTATATATTGAGGTATATACTCGTTTCGAAAATGTCGAGATAGGCCGATTCGTCTTCTTATGTGCCCCTCCTTTGGATTCCTCGATTTCGAATACCGTTGATCAAAGTTTATAAAAATATTGCTATGTTCATAAAAATAGGCTTTTTTTGAAGTAGCAGTCAAACTGACTCATTTTCTCCTTACCGACAAGTACAAATCATCAGTTAGTGGTAATCGTAGTAATGCGAATATCACATTTCCAGGTACCCTCTCTTTGAGCTTGTAGTTTTCTCATTAGTGGAACTCATAGAGTAGAGAGAAATTCAGAAAGAATTTGCTCCATTCTCCATATCTTAGTAAAGGAACATTTTTATGAGGTGACGTGTTATAGCTCAGCTTACGTATCGTTCCTTGTTGTAGTAAAACAGAAAACGTTTTGTTTACCTTTTTACTTAATCAGCAAATAAAAATAATACAGAGAATGAAAATGAAATAAAATATTAAGAAAACTACTGATCACTCTCATAATGATGATAATTCGAACACAAATGAGCAAATCACAGTCCTGGTTTCATTAAGAATAATGAATCATCGACCCATCAATATAATTGTTATCAAGATACATATTTGTTTGCAATATGAACCAAACGTCTTTAACATTCTCAAATGGACACGGATTGATTTTCTAAAAGAACTTTTGAGCCAGACGTGTTTCTCGTAGTTTGAAAAGCTAGAATGCGGACGTAGGTGTGTGAGTTTAGAGAAAAGAATGGTTCACCCTCTCACATCCAAAAGGCATGCGCACCTAACCCACTAACACTCACCAAAATGGTGATGTAGGGATGCTAATGGTAACAGATCTTCTACATCTTAATAATTTAATTAATCATCATGATCCAATATGCTTTCCGTTTCGAATATATGATATGTTCTTTCCAAAATACTTTTCAAAACATCTATAAAGATTAAATACAATCTATTTTTGCCTAGAACTGATTAAAGATAGTGGACTACAGGAAAATTCATTTAACATCAGATTTAGTAACAATGTTGAGATGTTTAGAGGATTAGTGAGTTTATCATCAAGAGGTGTTAACGATAGTAAAATAGAAATGTAAATACTATTCGTTCATTTTGTGAAGATAGTCGACCACTATCTAGCTTTTAGTAAGATAGAGGCTTTATTTTCAAGGAGCGGTAACTGAAAGAATTTCCTAGACTGTAATCAACAGATGAGAACTCACTTAAGAATACGATAGAGAACATACATAAACTATACACAAAAAAAAAAGAATAAGAACGAGCCTGAACGAATTCGAAAAGAGAATGTATACGTATTCAGACATGATAGCAGATAGAATACGAAGAGTGTAAAACTAGAAGGACATACCTTGTTCTTTTGGTGAGGTGAAACGAATTACTAGTATACCGATGGTTATAGATATACTTGTGAACATAGGCAGTACAAACATAGGTTTGGTACATAAATTCATTATTGACCAGAGGCAATTTTTCCTAGGGAAAAGCAACAAAGATTGTAATTGATATCAAAACGAAAAGTCATAGATAGTCTGTCAACTAGTGTAAGTGTTTATTCAATTACTGATGTGATTCTGAACGTACCTTATATTTGGTACATTTGAAATTGATTTCACCTCTCTATCTACATCGATCAAAACACTCTTCGTATAAGGAGAGCAATTGATCAGTTCAGCGTCATGATTCATAGGAGCTACTTCAATCTACAAGGAGAAAATATAAAAGAAAGAATACATATTTGATATGAGGATATACAGTGAAGTGCAAAAGAAATCTTTCTAGAGTTTTTTTCTAAATGCTTTGAGACAGATTATTATAAAGTTATCTAGAACGTGAAAGCAAAGGGCTACGTATAAAACTGCGAATAGTAAGTCGCACTAATTTTTAATTAGTCTACCAAAACTTTCATATGAGCTGAGTGTTAGCCGTCTATCGAGGAATCGATCGGTTATCGTACATCACTATAATTTAGGTTATCGATGTCACGCCGAAATCGCTCGTCGATCAAAGATCCTCGTGGGTGCGGTTTGATATTATATGGCAAAGATTCGAGAGCTAGGCACTTTCTAATATCTGGGTGGTAATAGTCGACCACATAGCATTACAGCCAGCGATATTATTTCAATTAGCCAAGGTGTTCGAAGAAATAACGAAATTACCAGAAAAGAAATCGTACAGAAACTGATGCACAACGGAGGCCTGAATGTGTCCAGATGACCAGTACAATGTCAGCTTCATCGCATAGATTATGAACGTATTTTAACTCGAGTAACTTCAATGTTAATAAAGGAACGCAAAAAAGAAACGTTTACAATGTGCCATGAAGCACAAGGATGACGGTTGAAGTCTTACTGTGTTCTCTATTGAAGCATGATTCTGACTATTCAGAAATACGATGCGCCATGAGTCGAAAAAATTGCAAAATAGAATTCAAAAGAATTTCCAAAAACAAGCAAAAGATCATAGTCTGTGTAGCTTTCAGTATCAAATGCCAGATACTATGTTATTCATTTAAAATGACCATGGATGATTTTCACTACGTAGAAATACTTTATAATCGTCTTCTTTATGGAGTAAGAGTACGATATGGGAGGCGATAGTGATTTCAAGAAGACAACGACCCTAAAGGTAAGGGTGTGGGTGTGGGCTGTGGCTGTGGATAATGATTGAGAGACGATGAAAACACACTCATATCCAACTCATAGCCACAGCCAAACTCAAACCAACACCCAAACCCACATCCACATCCTATATTTCTGCGCTAAACGAAGACCAAAATGTCCTTTCTAGACCACTTGACATAGGACATCTGCGCAAGTACCAAAAAATGTGTGGCTTTAGTTGCAGACAGCTTCCTTCTTTCTTCATTCTATTCATTTATATATTTCCTTACGTTGGAACCCTTTGAGACTCACATATAATGCTTGCACATATCTCTGTCAGTTTTTATTGCTTTAGAATGGATTTTTTCTTCCAGAAACATTGACCATTCAATTCTCCTACAAAGTTCTACAGAAATGATGAACGCAGGTATAAAAGAAAACACTTATCATAGAGATACTAGAAAAGTATATCAGTAATAACTTTCGAGATGCTTTCACTAATATTGGCTCACGTGTTTTGCTGATACTGAAGCAGCATGTGAAACATAATCCGTAAAAAATTTATTTTTCAAAAAACCAGTCCTTGTACTGCATGCGTTTCCATACTATTCACACTTAAACTGTTCGAAGTAGCACTGTTTCAAGATGCGTCTAGCCTTGCATACTATCATTTAGTAGCATTTGCGTAAACCAAAACTCTGCTCAAAAACAAAATACTATGGCAAATTGCCCGTATTGTTCGAAAAACTAAAAAAAATGTGGCGAAAAAAAGGAATATTCTCGAAAATTCATGAAAACCAATATTTATTTAACTCTATCAGCCTGTAAATGAAGAGTCCTGATGCATATTCGCAGAGTACAGATTTCAAAACTTAGCAAAAATGTTTGTTTAATCTGTCCCTATAGTTTGAAACAAGAGCATGCAACGATAAATGAGCTCTATTGGTCCATAAAAATCGTTGACATCCCATGTGTTCAGTACTCTTATGTTAATTTGGTTGATTTTCTGTCTATAGCCATTACTTCTCTAGGGTTTAAAAGTTATTTAATGCCAATTTTGTTGGGAAAACGTCATTCAACACTGGAAAAATTCAAGAAGTGATATCAAGCAAAAAGCTATGGGGACATTATTGCTAAGGCATGTTTGTTTTCTAGTCCTATGGATGAGATATAAAACCATAAGAAAATCGAATTGCTTTTACAATTATGATTGCTCTCTGTGGCCAATAAAAAGCACAACAAAATTTCAGAGCTAGAGGTATTTCAGCGAAATTGTCGTTTCTCTAGATGTGCGTGCCCATTTGCTTTTCCTAAAAAATCTTTTATGATTTTGATCTTCAACATATGGTTTCGAAAAAAACAAACACCAAATAACTCCATTGTTCAACTTCTTCATTGTGACTTAAAAATTCTCTTGATAATCCCAACCACAGAGATGTTTCAGGTATAATACAGTTTCTTCAAGAACTTCCGATTTGAATTTTGTTGACATCACAAAAGCAGCCATGACACAATTAAAACTATTCACTCTAAAGGTATTATTCTAATCCTATTCATCGCCAAAAAGTTCCGTTGAAAAGAACTCCTTTCACGAAGATTTTCTGAAGCACTTGTTTTTCTGTTTACCTTTATGTCTAATCTCCAACGAGTTCAAAAATTTTCGAATGGTAAAAGAATACACTGCTGCAGAATTTCTTTCTTCGGTGAAACTCACAAAAAATATTCACAATTCTTGCTTCAAGTGCTTGATAAGGAGAGTAACGTTTGAATAATTCATACCTGCTATTCATGCCATGCAGAACTACCCAAGACTTTTCTCGGCAGAAAAATAATTACTGCGATACAGAAACAAAACTATGCAAGCCTTGTAGCACCACTTAAGAATAGAAAAATCCGCTGGATACAGATAATGGAAAAGGTCTTCTGAAGAAAATACAATCTCAAAAGATTTATGTTTGCTTACGTTATTCTTCTGAATCCTCTGTACTGACGAGTAGAATAAGCATGTAATGAATCGAAGTTTTTCTGTGCAAAAGGATGAAAATATTATGTTGTTTATATAGGTATCGAAAAAAATTTTGTTCTGTGTGCAGTCATGCATATACGTAAAATAGCACATGATCATATATTATGCAGATATTTATTTTTTCATACCTATGTTATCGTTGTTTTGCCTGTTCTTTCACTCACCGCTCGAACAACTTAATCGAAGAAGAGAGAGAGTGAGTGAAGTGAAGGCAAAAAAATGTTTGCAGTATATCATGGTCTAATTTTTTTTCCGTCGTTGTACAGGATAGATAAAATATTAAGGCTTCACAAGCAATAGTATGCTACTCAATACTATCGATGCTGTTGGAGCCAAGCTTCAAACGTCTGTTTTATGGTATAATTCACTGCTTCTTGCTAGTTTTCTTTAGTTTACTGTATTGCTGCAACACTTCAGAAGTTTTATATTTTTATTTGACTCCATAAAGAATTAATTACTCTATTGAATTATACAGTTGTAATTTGATTGATTTTGTATCTTGGGTGTGGATGTGGGTTAAGACAAAAACTACATCCACATCCCACACCCACCCACACCTACACCACACACCACACCCACATCCATACCCGCAACGAAAATGATCGAAAAAAATTCATTTCTCATCTTCCAACGGCAAAGATATTTCTTGGCATATTTAATAACTATGTTCTTTGATAAAGTCGACTAATGACAACAATAAATATATCATACCATTTACATAGAGAGTAAGATAAATGTTGATCGAGTAACCCTTGTCTCAATCGTTTTTTGATCGTTTGTGGAGTTGTATGACGTGCAATAAGTGTTCTAGTTATATTTGCAGTAGAGGCTAGACGAGCAAAAAAATAGCAAACGTACATCGAAGATAAATGTGAAGCAATATAGAATACCGATAGTGACTTGTGCAACGTAAAAACTTGTCGTTTTTTTATTCAATTAAAATGAAAACAGGTCAGGAACGACCAGAGAAAAAACATATTTTCTTTCGTTTCTTTATTCTTAGTCTATGGGAGGCTTTACTTGCCTCTTCTAGGTATTTATTTCTAAAACAATTTATCTCTATTAAAAATTAGTTCCTCGATCAAAATTTCAAAGAAATCTTTTAGCAGTTTATGATAGGAGACCAAACAAAAGCATCCAATTAGGTTTCGTTATAGGTATTGTCAAAATTATATTTACGAGAAAAAAAAAATAATCCTTATATTTGGTTTATACCAAAAGTAGTGTATATTTTCAGTAATATTTCATCATACTTTAACTAATTGTTTGTTATCATATGCAACGATGACACAAATGAGAAAACAGCGGGTGGATATTGTGGTCTGTTCGCAGTAAATTTCTAATTGTCAGGTAAGCATTCAAATCGTCAATCAAAGATCTTTAAAACTGCGAAAATATTAGCCGTTTATATCTTATTATTCAGCAGTTGTAGGTGTACTAGTTGACACTCTAAGTCAATTTTCTAGCAAATGCTGTTAAACAAAATCACTCTTTTGCTTTCCCTTTTTTCTAATAAAAAAGCCATTTCTTCGACATTTAGCAAACTTAATGAAAAACTTCAGAAGTCGTACAAATCACTATAATCATCTCCATCAGCACAGATAAATGACTAAGGATGTCAAATAACAATGTTCCATCGTGCATAGTAATACTTGAATTTTGCCGAAATGTTTTAATTTTTGCCATGGTCCGAGATGTTTTCATATGGAAGTTCTCTTAATCTAGACTTTCTCTTCTACCCAAGCAGACAAAATTTTTGAAAAACGCGTTTAAACGCACAAACGGGAACCGCGATTGTAAGCCATTAACACTCATTAAAAAATCGCACGAAAACGCGTTTATTGGCGTTTTTTGTAACTTTTTGGGCGTCAAAACGGCGAAAATTCCAGTTTTTGAGCGTTAAAACACGCTATTATTCTAGAATTTAAAAACAAGGCGTTTTAACGTTCAAAAACTGAAATTTTCGCCGTTTTGACGCCCAAAAAGTTACAAAAAACGCCAATAAACGCGTTTTCGTGCGTTTTTTTAAATGAGCGTTAATGGCTTACAATCGCGGTTCCCGTTTGTGCGTTTAAACGCGTTTTTCAAAAATCTTGTCTGCTTGGGTAGAGGATTCACTTGGAACGTAGAGAGGACGAATGCTTATTTTTGGGAGCATGAACACATAATACATGGCAAAAAAAAATCTACGAAGTCTGTGACAACCAACCCTCCCTTCGAAGGGGCACCATCCCACTTGGTCTCTACATTGGATAAAACTTTGTAATTGTAATACATCAATAAAGTTTTGCCTTTAGAATTGGTTCTTTGTAAATTTGATCTCATTTTAATTAAAAATTCAATAATTCGATGTCGGCAACTATGAACTTTTAGGCATAGATAAAGTAAAGGATCACTTTCATCTTCATCTAATTGATGAATAAGACATGGTGATAATTTTAAGAGTTTCTCTAATAATTTACGTTCGTGTTTATCTAATAAAATAAATACCAAATCTTCTTTTGAAAAAAAAAGAGTTCCAATAATTTCTCGTCAGCCATCACACCAAACAGATTCCCGCTCCATTGATTTTTTTGTCATTAAATCCAGGTATTCTTGAGTATAATTTCGTATATTAAAGAATTGTTCAAATTCAATATCAGGATAAATATATGTAAGTAAATTTAATATATTATATTCATCAATAACTTGAATAAACTTTGTTTTCCGCATTGTATAACAACAAGATATAAAGAATTGTAGCTTGATAAATACACTACTGGCCACAAGTCTCGAGATGTATGATATTCCCCCTCACCCTCAACCATTTTCGATGAAATTTTTACGAGAGATAGAGCTTAAAAAACTGTGGTCGTCAGTACCGACTTGAACTGTATTGATTGAGATAGTATGGAGTTATGACTCAAAATTAGTTACATCTCGGTTTATGTGTCAATCAATATTCGCGGTTTTTATGAAAAAAATCGAGATGCTAGAAGTCTTGTTTAATCTCTAAGTTGAAGGGTGTGGATGTCGGTATTTGTCATTTCTCGGTCACACCCACACGCTTTGTACTACTCTATCGCTCCTGACATTAGTGAATCTTCTAAGTCACCCGCAGTTCATTCAGACGAATGCTTCAAATGTGATACTGATCGTATCGTTGAGTAGTTTCCACAGACACGACGATGACTAACAGTTCACTAATTGCAAGTGAACCATGAACTCTCAGTGTTTGAAAAGAAAAAGATCGTAGCGAGCTCCAAAAAAAAGCAATTTTCAACAAAAGTCACTTTGATAAAACACAAAGACTATGCTGTCACTATCTACTATTAGCAAGTAAACTTATGATCTTTTTCGAAAACTATAGGACGATAGTCGTTTTTTTTCTAGCTTAAGTTTCATTTATCATTACGAGTGTTGTTGTTTTGACTTTGTCCTTGCGATAAGGCACTTTTAAGATCTCACACTGACCGCACACTCTTTATTCAATATCTCTGTGTCTTCAATGAAAGAGCATACGATGTATGAATAGAAAATAAACGTAATCGAACTAAATAATGAATAGAACATTAAGGCGTTCGGAGATCTTCAAAGAAACTTGGAAAATGTTGTTAATAGCTTTAAATTGAAGAATATATTAGAAATATTAAAATGAAAAAGCAGGAAAAATAGCTTAACAGTTAGTTGTAAATCTACTATTATATGCACGAGTGATACGTTTGGAAAGGTGTTACGTAGTGGTACTGGATTGCATGACTTCTTCGTTGTAACTTGTAAAAATGAAATAATTTAAAAAGAAACAAAGTGAGAGAACGAAAGAAAAAAAATAGAACAAAAATCGGCATAGATCATAAAAGTACGCAAACATAATAACTTTAGCTGCACAGCTAATAAAACAACGCGTCTTTGTTTCGTGACTTTTATTAGTATCAAAGCGAGACTGCAAACGTATATATGTACCGATAATGTACTAGTTGTAGTTTGAGAATAGAAATGATACTAAAGCTAAATTATCAAAAACACAATTCTGACCAGCAAAATGGACGACGAGTTGAGTAGGTAATCGGAGTTTTTAACTTTGCATGAGCTAAACTATGCATCTATCAAGTATATGAATTACTTTTATTTTTTCTGATTTTTGAGAGTTTTGTTTCTAAGCTCTGAGTTTTCATGACTTTGTACATTCGAGAGTTTTTTTTCTGAATTTCAAAGTTTTGAGCTTTTTGTCCTTCAAATTTTGCTTTTGTGAATTTTTATCTTTAGGTCTTTTTTCTTCGAGATTTTACTCTTCCATGTTTTGTCTATGACACAATTAAGACTGATTCAGTGATCGCATGTTTGAAAAAATGCGATAAAATTTTCTTGGCATGATGATGAGTTTAAATTCATCATTTTCATCAATGAGTCTTGAAAATTATCGATGACCTTGAAAAATATGTATTTTTCGTTTCAGCATCAGGGATTTCACTCTTTTGATTTCGTTCATAATCTTTCTTTTGTAAAAATGTCATTAAAATAATGTAACTAAATCATTTTATCTTAAATTTTTCCTATTGTATGGCATAAACATATGATACATGACAATCATAATAAGTAATCTTCGCATTTGTTTTTTCGTGACATATTTGAATGTCCTTTTTTTGAATTTCAAACTGCTAGAATGCACTTTTTACTCTCCTTGAGGTGAATGATTTACGCACAATGAATTTCTATGTAAACAAAAAATAGTGGTGAAAGAACGACAAAAAAATCTACCCGTCAATATGACTGCAAAGTCATGCATTCTTTTTGAATCAAGTCAGTAGTAAAATAAATATCTGACAGTCGTAGCAATTAAAAATAGATTTTTAATCGATTATAATGACACTATTTTCGTCTTCTTTTTAACAGATTTTCCAGCCTGAAGAACAGATTTCGTTTGATTTTAATTCGTCTAGATCAATTTGAATTGATTAGTTAATTTTAATCAAAGCAAATCAACTTCAAAAATATCCAATTTAATCGATTAAATTTAACTAATTGTTTCAAAATTGATTTTGGATGTACATCAGCACTAGCATTATACTTATCTTCTGGTGACCAGAAATACTAGTACTGCTAGAACTGGTAATAATGGTTCACCATTGTAATAATGACCATTTCATAAAAAAGATAGGTGAGTATTTTCGAATAACTTTTGATAGAAACAAGATAGAGAGTAGCAATTTTCATCATTGGAAAAAAAATTATTCGTCACATCGATTAATATAAAATTGTTCGGATTTATTTCATACATAAGTAGTGATTCGTGATCATCTTCCCGGAGTAGACTGTTGCTCTATGAAGATAGAACACATGCTAAACTTCAAGGCGTGGACTAGAATTGTCAGCTGTCAAGCTACAGATCTACGCAAAGCAGAAACTTTTATCTCAATTCCTTTTAAAATTTATGAATCAAATACTAACATCATTTGCCCATTTTTTTTGCCAATTCCACCGTGAGCAAGATATTTTTCAAATTACTATTAACTAGCGAGAACCCGTGCATACTGCACGATAGCTTTATTTTCTTTAACGTACGATCTCAAGCCTTTAACCTTTCATTCGGTAATAGACACAAAGACACTCGATATTATGTGCATAGAAGCCCTACAGCGTGACATCCTTATACCGCTAATAGCCCATGTAGTCTACCCGCTTATAGCGTTATCTCTTGTAGCCTTACCCCTTTATAATGTTCCTTCTCATAGCCTTATTTCCTTATAGCCTTACCTCTCTATCGACTTACTTCTTTACAACCTTATCGCTTTATTTTCTTATTTCCTTATTGCCTTATTCCCTTATAGCCTTATCCCCTTATAACCATACCTCCTTATAGTGTTCGCCTCTTATAGCGTTCTGCCGTATAGCCTTGCATTTTTTTGCCTTACTTCCTTATAGTGTTCCCTCCGATAGTCTAACTCCTTTAGAGCCTTAGCTTCTTATTACGCTATTCCCTTACAGCCGTACTCCCTTATAACGCTCGCTCCTTATAACGTGCCCCCTTATAGTCTTACCCCTTTATGGTCTTGCTCCTTATAGCGTCTCCCCCTATAGCCTTCTTCCTTATAGCTTCGCCCGTTATAGCTTTTCTCCCTTATTGCTTTACTCCTTTATAGCCTCACCCCTTTCTGACCTTACGTCCTTATTGCCTTACTCCCTTATTACCTTACTGTCTTATAGTCTTAACCCCTTATAGACTTCCTCCCTTATAGACTTCCTCCCTTATAGCCTTACCCCCTTATTGTTTTACTTTTTCACAGCCTTACTTCCATATAGCCTTATTCCCTTATAGTATTGTTCCCTTATAGTCGTATCCCCTTATAACCTTATCCCTGATAGCCTTATTCTACCATTGATCGTTAACCTCTGATCTTTAAACTTTGACTCGGCACAGAGAAACATACATACACTGACTATTATATATATAGATGATGTTTTGAATCATACCGGATCAATTGGCAATACTCGTTTTGCTATAAAACAGTTCTTTTTCTATCAAAATATTATAACTAGCCTTTGACTGATACTTCTTTCATGTGCTTTTACATTGTTATCTTAGAGTATAAACATCATATCTCACACATACTTGTGGTCAAAAGTACAATATCTTAGGTTTCATTCTCTTGTTGACAATTATGCAAAGGATAAAGAGGAGCAGCGCATATTATCAATCGTCCACATTTTCTGCCCCGAATCGATGTACTTCTCTTTATCAATCAATTTTTTCTCGATTTCTTTGGTACATCGATCAGATTTCTTCAATATCTTCAATCTTACGTGTTTCATTGATATATCTCAACGGTTATTTCACTCAAAGATGTCATTCATTGGGAAGCTAAATATCGAAAATCACTGATATTAAAGTTGGCATTCTTGTCACGTACATAATTCGGTGTGGGTATGGATACTAATCCCTTCTTAAGGCACATCAAAACCTACACCTACTTCCATACTACTGAAGATGACCGCGAATCACTGCTTATCAGTGAAATAAAGCTCAACAATGTTATATTAATCGATGCAGCGACTAAGCCTCTTTCCGACGAGGAAAATTGAAGCTTTCAATCTTGTTCCTATTAAAATTTATTCGCAAAATACTCCTCCATCCTTTTTTCAAAATGGGCGTTAGTATCCAGCAATAGTGATGACCAGTATATTGTTATCCAGTGTACTCGTGTTAGTGCATAGCTACCTATTCGATTTTAATCTAATTTTTCGTCAAAAAATTTTGACATGAGTGACGATATTGAATGTTGCTATATCGACTGCTTCTACAGAAATGGGATGCGCAAGAGCAATATACAAGACTGGTTTCTAAACTTAAGTGTGCCTCAAACACTAATAATTAATGTGTCGGATACGTCATAATTTGCGACACATTGTACGATATATCAAATTCCGAAATTAAATGCAAGCTGTGTCACATTTTTCTGTGACATATGCGATACTTTCTTGAAACATTGTTAAAGCCTAATCGCTATCGGTTTCACCTATTTATCTCATTCGGAAGTGGATGAATTTCTGTTTTTCCACTGATTTGAAATAGGCTTTACTTTTATTTCTTACTCCCGTGCCTCGAGACTCGAGCAGAAGACGACAACATCTAAAGATATCGCAGTAGTGTCAAACTTGTAAGTTGAATGAATCGTTGAAGACCCATCTAAATGCTTCATTATTGACTAATTGAAGTAAAGATATTTGGATATTCAAATATTGCTTCTGTCCTCACTCACCATCAAGGAAGAGGCCACCATCAATATGTTTATGGATCCCTCTCTCTTTCATCCTTAGGGAAGAGAGCGTGTATACCATCCCCATCCTCACCGAGAGCAACGATTGAATATCGGCATTTTTTTACTTCAGCTATTCAATAACTGAATTCAACTGTCAGGTTTATCATATATGTTTGTCCTGTAAGCTTCATATTTCTATATTAAGTAGAGTGAGGAATCTGAAACTTTCAAAAAATGGGAAGAATAATAGGAGGTAGCTGTAATAAAAATCTCATGAAGATTGGTTAGGGGCATCTGATTTTATTTTAATTTTACGCTTGCAACTTCAAACAGTATAAAGAGCATACAACTGACCCATATTTTGTAAGGAAATGGAACTTAAACTCAATCAATATAGGTATGCTACATACATGTTTTCGAATTTTCAAGATAGAACCACTTGTTACGGCCAACATATCTCTACCTTTTGAACTGGATTGGGAATTTCATTTCTGAATTTTTCAACCGCAACTCCAGCTAATAGTTGATATATGTTATCTGCTCCTGATCGTCTTACCCAGCAAAATACATTCTATCAAAATTTGTTTATGAAAGATTGTTTGTATTTTTAGAAGAGGCGAACTTCTCATCATATATACTCCAATTGTGATTCTGCTGATCTTGGATAGGTTTATCATAGAACATGCGCTGGTATAAAATCTACGTAGTTTCCATAATGTGTCAGAAGATGTTCGTTGGATTCACTCGCTATTTTGACTTTTTTCGATGGTACAAGATATATTATGCATATACGATCGGTTTAATAAGTCTCTTCATCATACTTCAATTTCGCATAGGTCCTTTTTGCACAAGTAATAAATTAGATTTGCAACTGATTAAAGTGACAGAGATGGATTCACATTCATCAGCATCTATAGTGTACCAATACGGACCGAGGATACTGAGCGAACGTTGTAACTACTCCTATTCGACGGCATGTGAAAGAAATAGGTGTTCACCTGGCAATGTGGTACACAAAAATGAGTTAGTCAATTTGATTACCTTAGTACTGCAATCTCACTCTCTAATGTATTGTCCTGTTCCAAAAGTAGCTACAAAAACTATTCTTACTGTTATGCTTTATATGCATGTGCGTGACATTATCGAACATCTCAATACTAATTGGACAAATATTGATGCTTCTAGAGCTGGAATGGAACAAAGGATCAATATTTCTGCCTTCGTTGAGGACCTTCGACAGGTATGACGAAGAAATATTGATGCTATTTGAAGAATCCTCTAATCTTTTATCTGGATCTCTCACTTTAGAATGCAATTACAATTCCGAAAACCAAAGAACCGAAATCTCTGGCCGTATTTCTTCGCATTTACCTTGATATCCTCCGATCTGGCAGTATCAATGCAACGTTCTCTTCTCCATCTCTTAATCCTTGGAAACTCAGATTCACATTCGCATTCCCATATCTTCGTCTCCATAGTCTTTCCAATTTATCTCAGATATTCTCTCCATCTTTCACTCGAGCCATCTTCGTTCGTCATCCATTTGAACGTCTTGCTTCAGCTTACAAAGAGAGAATTGCAACGCTCAAGCAAGATAGAATTCAACCAGAGCCTGAATATGATGCCATGCGCGAAACGATCTGTCGCCGGCGTATGCGGCTCATTAAGCTACGTCAACTTTTAAACGAAAGTGATGCATGCATGGGAACTATCCCTTCATTTGAAGATTTTATTCGATATATTCTTATTGGCACTCATATACCTCGTGGAATTGCTAAAATGAATTATCATTGGCAGCCCTACTCGGTGCTGTGTCAAGTCTGTAAATTTAAATATAACTTTATTGGTAAATATGAAACATTCAACGATCATTTCACCTATTTTCTCAAACTTTTCAACGTATCTGATTGGAATATTCAAACACGAAATGGTGCATCAGGTCTAAATACATGGAATTATCAGAAGTTTTACTCAACATTGCCAGATGAGCTAATCTGTCAGCTCATACGTCTCTATGAGAAGGATTTTCGTCTATTCAACTATCGAGTAGATGATTATATTAATCGAACTACATTGAATCAAAACTGTAACTGATCGAGACCAGTCTAACCGATCTTGATCTACTGGCTAAATTTTCAGATCGATTCAATCCGATCGGTCGCTGACTCGTGCAGAAAATTTTTTAAACCGGTATAAAATGAGGGTGTGGGTGTGGGTGGGTGTGTGGGTGTGGGTGTAGATTAGGAAAAGCAAAACATCCACACGCCGCACACATATTCACCCACACCCTACACTCATCACACGCACACCGACACCGACACCCACACCCACAATTGCGAACGAATGTTGAAGTATTTAGTGAGAAAAAAAGAGTCTCTTAGTCACAGAGGTGCAGAATCTTCCTCATGCGCCCCCGCGCGGGGAGGGAAATTTTTTGAAAAACTCAAATAATAGGGAAATTTTGGAAAAACCCGCTGGCCAAAAAAAAATACAGTGGGGAAATTTTTCAAAAAATTTTTTTGTGTGGGGGGAAATTTTTGGATTTTTGGAAGATTCTGCACCTCTGCTTAGTCAGTTCCTGAAATGATAATAGAGACAAATTGCGACCATTTTTACTTGGTTATAGACTGTCACAAATTGATTTCAAAGAAAAGAAAATTAATGGACTAAGGGTAATTTAGAGATTTTTACTTGTGAATTTCAAGCATGAGTGTATGTGGTGCTGCCAGGGTTTTCTTTTTATCTCCACACCCATACCTATAATCCACACCCATTTGACGCGCATTCTTTGGTACCTCTTTGTATTCACTTGTTTACTACCGATCTACAACTATCGTGAACATGTTCCATACCTTTCATTCGGACTCATTAGATACAATTAGTCTAAATTGGTGTCAGTATAGTTTTCAAGTAATACATCCAATCCTCATAGTCCGACAATGACGGAAAGCATATTAGTAAAATTATTAGATTAAAGCCTAGCTCTTCATAGAGAGATACCAACTTCCATAGTTTAATTAGTAAGAGTTTAATAAAGTTCCTGAAATGACTGCAAATTCTAATCTATATATTTCTTTCATATGTTGTCCTTTTTAATTTCCAATTATAGATGAGATAGGTCAAACATTTGGAGAGCATTAAGTCTATTGTGCAATGCTTGATATTCTTATGCCCTCATTTCTTATTCAGTATTAGAGGCAACACAGTTCTATCCTTTCAAATGAATGACGTATACAGATCGAATAAAATTATGTAAATAAAAATATTAACTCCAATTCATTTGCACATGCACAGATATGTATACAATACAGTACAATAAATAACAAGAAAGCATTTTGCTATAATCTCTCATTTGGGCTATTGTACATAGGAAGAAATTGACGATTAAGTCAAACATTTTTTTATAGAAAAAAAAATTATATACTTCAACATCATAAATAAGTTCGTACAATTAAATAAAACGATGTCGTTGAATCAATATTTTAATTACGCTGGCAGTCTTGGCTTTTTTACTTACTGAAACAGGTGAGTCTCTTTATTTTCTCACTCTAATATGAAGTTGTCAAAATCACTTGTAAGTGACAGCAAAATGGCTGATTTCAGCATGAAATATCAGAAAGTCACGAAACTTGGACACAGTATATGAACGCGAAAATAGACCGAATGTATTTCGATGACTTTCGGCCAACTTCTTTCGTTTCTTTAGGCGAAAAATAGTCCAAAGTCAGCTGAAAATTTCCAAGAGTTTTCGACTCAGAATAATGTGTCCAAATTTTAAATAGCTTCGGAGATCTCCTATTGGATACAACAGTTATCTGGTATCTTTCCCATTGTTTCCTGAGTTTCGAGTCATCAACTTACGTTGCTGTCTGTTCTATCCATTGTTCTGTGTACGATGCACTTTTATGTATATTCTTCATATATTTACAGTTAAATGTGATGGCTTTTTTTTTTACATGCAACCAGTGCCATCGTCGTGTATGGACATTGCTTTGAACTTGGCAAATAATGGGAGTATCTCTGAGAACTGTTTGACATATGATTGGAGCCAGATTACAAACTTGACTACGAATTATACGACCTACATTGACCCTAATACAAATCAAACATACAATGTCTTCATTGGTGCTTTAACTGTTCTAGGCACAATGAACAATTATAGTTTAAACTACGAATGTCTACCAATGGGATACAATGGTGTAGGACCTGGGTGCCGAACTGAGTCAAATACACAATTGGTAGTATTACAAGTCAATACTTTTGATGGGAAATTATATATCATTGATGTGATTCTATCTTATGTTCCTTTTTCCTCTTCGCAAGACTTGAAAGAAAATCTGCCACCGTTTGGTAAAGCTCGCATAACGTTCAACACAGGTGTCACACTTCAATCTACTGGTTTGGGTGTGGGTGTGGGTATGGGTGTGGGTGTGTGTCGTGGATGTTGGCGTGGGTATGAGTGTGGGTGTGGGCGTGGGTGTCTTTTTCTTACTACATTTACACTCATCCACCCACCCACCCACCCATCCACCCACACCAGAGATGGACACGGTGCGGTTCAGAGCTTTTCAAACCAATATTAATTTCGGTTCGATTCGATTCTTTTGATGCAGTGTAGATAGATTTTTTTTAATATGCATTTTTGTTCTTTATATCCGTAGACGCTTGTAAGATTTTTCAGATCAGTGTATATACATGTAAAGCAAATAAAATAAACCATCAAAAGATGTCGTAAATAGCAACGAACGTATTCATATATTCTCTATAGTCTTTCTTTATTCGTCTACGAAGAACAGAACTTAAATAAGTGATTATATTATTAATGTATAAAAACCTTTAGGTACTTTTAGTGGTGATCAAGTGCATCAAATTTAATGTAAAATGAATATTTCTCCCTTATTAAACATGCATGATGTTATTAATCTTGATTCTTGACCACATTCCAAAGATATTCAACAAATCATTTCCTCTTCTATTTCATCTGATTTATCAAATGTACCTCGTGCTTTTCCTCATTTATCTGCAGAAAATATTATTTCGAATTTAAAATTTATACATATTTATAATAATTAAAATCACCCGGGCTCAAACATATGAGTTGAAATGAAGATTGCAGTCTTACTTACCTTTAGATAAATTTTTAAAAATTTCATTTTCGGTTCGGTACAGCGTTTCTCAAATTTCTCTCAGTTTCCGTTCGGTTCGGTTTAAATTTTGAAAAATCCGAACCATGCCCATCTCTGACCCACACCCACGTCCTACACCCTAGCCACCCCCTCTCCCTCCCCCCACACGCCCACACTCACACCGACACCGACACCCACACCCTACGCCACGCCCACACCCATACTCTTTGAACAAGCGAGGATTTTAGAGTGTCTGTTTCTATCTTGTTGTTTTCCGACAATATTTGACATCTGAGATATATAAGAAGCTCTTAGAGTTAGAAAAATTTAGCAGCAGACTTTATTTATTCCATTAGAGTCCTATTCAATGGCAATTTACCGAACGTTCGTTGCCATGATTCGTCTGCTTCGCTTAAGGAAATAATTCTGCACAAGTTTAGCAGTAACAGGAACAATAAGTTTGAGCCCAGTGCTGAGACCTCCATAGACGGCAAGAAGCGTATTTAAGACGTAGACAACGTCAAAACGCTTGAAGAACGTATATGAACATGTGATTGGTTGACAAACATTGAAATAGGCCTCGAAAGAAATATTTATAGACCATTGTTCGACAAAAAGTTCAGCGACAATCGAGTAGATTGTTGTCATGTTAATCGGATGAAAACGTGTCCGATTCACAGTCAGTACAGGATAATGAGATGAAACATTGAGTGTGTCACTTATCAAGTCGAGACATGCCTGATCATAAAGGCATTCCAAAGTAGATTGTAGCATTGATTCTAAAGGGAAACAGCCAACTAACATTCCTGGCACGGACCATAGTGATCCTGGTTTGAGCTTCAATATCATTGCTTGTGCACATGTTGCCGATGTTGCACAATTGCATGATGATGAATTGTATGTTCTAGCTTGCATATGGACTGTAGAACCTAATATTTCATTTTGAATAAACGGATAGAAGTTAGTGCCAAGTGCTGAAATGAGAGCATTGCCCGAATACATATCACGAATCAATTGAAGTGGATGTAGAAAATTCGACGAGATCGTATTCGAAAGAAAGTCGGAGATAGTAGCATCTGTTTGCTGTTCGAACACGTCGATGGCGCTCAAATGAGTAGAGACAACAGTCGAATTTAGGAAAAGATGAAGTTCATCATTGAGAGCTTGCATGGCTGTCTCACACATGACTTGTAAAGCTTGAAAATGCATCAGAGCAGCACTTTGAAATGTAGTAACATCGTCTCCTTTATTGGCTTGATAAAAAAACGCATCATATAGCATCAATGTCCATTCACTCCGTCGATCGATAAAATCACTCGAACACACGTCATGAAATGACGGTTCAAGGTCAAGTAAAGCATGATAAGGAATTGTCATGTTCGTGCATGGACAAACGACTGGCTTTGGTAAATCGTTGTAGATGTTCAGTGTCGGCTTGCTCACAGTGATTGTAATTGATTGATACGTTAACGAGGTAAAAAAGAGAATAATAATGAGTATTAAACACAACATAACAAGATAGATACGTGTCCATCTTCGCTGAGAGCATAATTCATCTTCAGTAGGATGTGGTTTATCAACATTTTCGAATATGTTGAGCGTAACGATAGCGCTACGTATTTTCTTCCAACCCGTGGTGGTCCAAATTGCAAAATAGGAATGATCTGCATCTGTACACAAATAATTCAGATTATAGGTTCAACTCGGAATACAATCTCCTGGGGATCAAAAATTCTTCTTTTCGATCCAAACATATATGGGTATACTTAGTCTGAGGTTATTATTACGAATATGATAATTGGAATGAATGAATCGATATGGCAAAATTTAAACGACCTATTTGCATGAAAAGTATGTCTAAAACAGAATTTTCGAATGCAAAATTTCAAGTTCTACTCGAATATAATCTTTCAAATGTAAAACTACAATAACACTATAAATACATTAATTATTATCAGCTAAATGGCAACATTGCTCAGTCATTCTTCGTCGCATATTATCCATTTGACGCAGAAGCCGCTTTTGCGGTCTGCTCAAACTTGTCCGCTAAACCTTACTTTTCATGACCTATCTGATGGCGTTCTCAACAAAACCACAACAACGGTAGAATAGGGTACAGTTCTAAAAATACGAAGAAATTATATCAGAATCCTCCATGGCGTCTTTGCCGTGGATTTCTAAACATTCTTTTCATGCAAAATAGATTGAAAAGCCGTATAATAGGGATGGTGCAGCTGATGATGGAATAGTACATTAAATTGAAGTTAAAATTTTGTTACATTGTTTCAATTGTGATAATCGTAATTAGAACTTCAGACTCAGTAAAACTTTGTGCATTTAGCTAGAAAAAAGACCTTTCGATCCCTGGAATGATCCAGCTTTCAAAAACTCATTAGACCGTATCGTTAAATCGTCAGAGACAAGAAAAGGCATTCATGATTTCTAGGCAATTTTTCCATGTCACAAAAACCGGATCAGATTTAGCCGGCGACCACGGTTCTCTCCAGTTAACCGCGGTTTTTCTATATCAGTGAGCCAGTAACCGGACCGGTAAAACCGCGGTTTTGGCCCGGTTTTGATCACATTGGTTCATGTTTGTAATATTGATCACAAAGTTTTTTAACTTTAAGAACATTTTCTACTACTATAGAACAATTCATATATGAATATTGATCGATCTTCTGAATTCCTGTTAGTCTGATTTCCGCTTTACAAGCTTCTCTTGTCTCCTGATTATGTTGAATTCGAAAGGAAACACCGATGCCAATCGATTTTTTTCTTTGATTCTACTTAAATTCCTCTAATTCAGTTAAAAACTTGCATTTTCGCTAAGAATACACTTGAAATTGTTTTCTCGATTTCAAAAGATGTATTGTTGAGGAGAGTAGACTATCAATTCTTTGCATTCTTCTTACTTGTTCGTTGAATAACAACTACAGGCACTTCTTGTGTTCGTTGTAGAATACAACAAGAGAAAATGATAGTGACGATAAATGGTGTTACAAATCGGAGAAGAACAGATAGACCGCCGAAAAAACCGATGACGGTTGTAATTATCGACATAAGTGATGACCGTTGATTACTTATATACGAACATGAATGTGGCTGGCATTGTGCAAAATACGCCTCGTAGTCGAATGTCGTGTTCCATGATTCGACAAACAAATTATTTGCGAGCATAGCAAATGTTGTATTGATTCCATAGTGGCTTGGCCGTGATAAACCTACGAAATGCTCCAAATTTACTACGTGACTTATCACAGTTGCGTTAATGCATGATTCATTATAGAAACACTGCAATTGCGACAGTAGTAATGATTCAGCAAAATAAAACGCTGCATAGAAGCCGGGCACGACAATCGCTTCGGAATTGCCATACTGATCATACACAATTGAAGCGGATTGTATTTTACAATCTTGATCGAGGATGTTTGAACAAGAGTAGCCATTTCTATCTACCATGGAATCTTGGACAATCGTGTATCCTTTCAATTGTCCAGTGTCATTCTTGACCATAAATGCCCAATTCGTTGTCAAACGCGAGATAAGTTGATTGATTCTTGTTGTTTGACGCATAAGCATGAGTGGACGAGTTAGACGACTGGGCGTTGTAAGTTTAAAATAGGTTGCTTGCGAATTCATTTCAGATTCGAAATGGTCAAGTGTAAGAAGGTTTCTCGTGACAAATTGTGTTTTATAAAATAGATAAAGTGCCTGTTCAAATGTTCTATTGGCTGCATCACAAAGCGTTTGAAGAAGTCGAAAGACAGGTCCGCTTTCTAGAAAATCACTAGGATCAATTAAAAACGCTGTCGTCAGCATGTAGATCCAGTATTCTGATACATAGTTACTCGAACACAGCTCGTGATAGATAGGAGTCAGTTCGACGAAATCTTTGAGGGATGATGAGATTCGTGAACATGGACATTGAAACGATGATAAACTACTCATTTGTTGTTGAAATGCATAGATTGTATCTAATGACGGATTCATCAGATCGATTTGTGTCATATGTATCTTCACTGCCGTGTGCAGTGTAAGAATGCCGAGACTAAGTGCAAGAAAGAGGATATATAATTTAGTCGACCATCGTTGTTGATAAATATTCGAAGGTTCAATCTCGGTGGCCGATTTGAACAAATTAAGTTCAAGTAAGGCACGAGAAAGTTTTTTCGGCCAGCTTACTGCATTCGCCGATCTAGCTGCTACTTCTTGTTTGCGTCGAAACATGAATTCGACTATGATCGGAATGATAAAACGAAGAGCAACCGAAAGACCACCGTAGAGTCCAAGTACAGTACTTATAATGTAAAAGATATTAAAACGCTGATTGACTGTATGGGCACATGATTTCGGTGCACAGAGAGCAAAATACGATGAATAGATAACGTTTACTGTCCAATTTTCGATGAAACTCTCTTGGACAATAGTGTCAAGGGTAGTATTATTCGGATCAAAAATTGTTGGCCGTGTTGAATCTAAACATGTAAAGTTAGCTGACGAATTTCGAAAATAACGCAAGAAAGAATTAAGTTTTGTTTGATTGTAGAAAGTCTTGAGTGTCGAGAAAAGTAGCGAATCAATAGATTGACATCCAATCGTCCATCCATCGATAACATCTAAAAATGCGTAATAAGGTGTTGTCCCGTTATAATTGAGCATAACATCCCCGAAAAAGCCTGCATTTGCGTAACATGTAGGAAAATGATTACAATCGCAATATCTTGTATCCGTATTCAAAAACCCATTTGGCCAGATGTCAATGTCCCAAAATCCGTCGTTATTTTTATTTAGGAAAAACCAAATGACGGCCTCGGTTGCCGGTAGAAGATTATTGCCAAACAGATAATTATGGACATAATCAAGTGTAGAATAGAATACGTTGGGTATATTAACCTTGAATGCATCAATCTCAGACTGCATTTGAGCTGAAAGAAGAGTTGTGCTCATAAGTTGATCAATGATAAGTTCAGTATTGGCAAACGAACGAAGACCATCATTAACGGCTTGCGCACTCAGTCGACACAAACTGGCAAGCAGTTGAAATTGTTGACTCGCACTCGAACGAAAATCACTAGTAAAATAGAATGGTGTTGTTGTCGGATCGAAGAGATAGTCGATCCATCGTTGTGTAACAAAATCACTCGAGCAAACTTGATGATAACTGGGTAAAAGTTGAACGAACTGTCCGTATGGAATAGATACTTCTGAACAAGGACATTCTAGAGAGTATTTGTTTTCTAATTGCAAGTACAGTTCGAGAGTCAGGTCTTTGAATTCGACACGTTGACTGATGATATGAAGTGAGGCGTAGACACCGAGAATGAATATGACACTTGTAAGAACGATAATATAGAACTTAGTGGACCAACGTTGGATTCGTATACTTTGTTCGTCAGTGGCGTTTGTTTCAAATAGATTGAGCTCAGTCAGCCATCGAAGTAACGACATCCTTTTGTTGCTTCTCGTCCAAGTTATGGCTGACTGATGTGTGACCAATTTGAAAATTACGAGATTGACTCCTTGAGAATATCAGCTTTTTCTTTTTCTGATGTGTTTCCCGAATCAACACGCAGTTGACCTGCCAAGCATACGAGATAATTTTTTTCTCTATGCAGCTGTTGCAAAAAATTCAGGGAGAAAATTTTTCTTTGGTGACTTTCTCAGATAGATAGCTCCTGACGAGAAAATATCTGCACTGAGACTATTCACTCAATATCTGTAGTCAATGCCAACAGCCGGACACAGTATTGATACGGACACACTCCTTATTATATTTTAGTTTTTTGATCATCCAATATGCCTACCTTTTCACTTATTACTGGAAAATACGAGGACGAAAGTGAGGGGAGTTCAATCGTTTCTGAGACAAACAAGATGCAGTAAATCTACAAATTTCCATGTGGGATCCATGAGGGCGTAGGTGTAGGTGGGTGTGAATGTGAAGCATGTGGATCTTCAACGCATTCAAACCCAAACCCACACCTACACCTAAAATATCGACCTTAGCTATCTATGTAGATTATAAGACGGCCTATGATCGTGTGTGACACGAGACGTTTTTGACTAAACTGTGGAGACTAGGGATATCTCTTAATACGCTGACAATGATAATATCCTGGTTAAAAGATACGAAAGTGTACGTGATGTTTGGAGGAAAGTCATCAGAAAGTTTCTATTTAAACATCGAACTGCCTCGGTGTAGTAGTCTTACGAGGGAGAAGAACCAACTGATCAATCGCTTTTGAGTTGAGATTGTGTGCATTATGTAGGTATAAATGAGCTATGAATAACGTGAAAAACATTCGGACTGCTTGCTCATTGTTACGGAGATATTGCACTTTTACAGTGAGCTTTTAAATGAGTGCCGTAGTCTCCCTCAGGAACATCAGAAAAAATGCTTTTCGAATGTCGACCTGAAATTTTACGGAGAAATAGATCTTACTGAGAATGGCATTTTGTGAAAGTTCCAGATCTTTTTGCTGTTCCTCTCCGTAGTTGCAAGTATGATAACTTCGTTCGGATACACCAGAAGATTTGCTGTTCTCGTTTCAGAATAGGAATAAATCAAAACATCTGAAACCTTCAGAATATACTATGCTCAGTAAGATCTGTTTCTCTGTAAAGTTTCAGGTCGAAATTCGAAAATCATTTTTTCTGATGTTTCTGAGGGGAACTACGGCACTCATTTAAAAGCTCAATGTACAAGTGCAGTATCTCCGTAAAAATGAGCAAGCGGCCCGAACTTTTTTCACGTTATTCATAGCTCATTCATACTGACATAATGCATACAATCTCAACTCAAAAGCGATTGATCAGTTGATGTCTCTCCCTCGTTAGTCCTTACTTATTTATCGTGTTTCATTGCGATTTAGTTCCGTACATCTGAGTGCATCCAGGTCACCTTGTTGCAGATGATCTTTCTGTCATTATAAGACCCATTATCTCAATTAAACCAGCACTGATGATTGAATACTTAGAACAAGAAGGTAAGAGAAGGTGCGATCGAATATTTGCATACTCAACAAAAATGGAAACAACCTATAAATGTGTCAAAAACAGTGGCACAATTGTTTTATACACAAATAAGGCAACCAAGAATGCACATAGAAAAGAATGGGCAAAAACTCGAATTAGCAAATGAATTTAAATATCTAGGATTTATATGGAGAAAGAAATTACTCTTGAAATCAACAGTTGATAGATGTATAGGAAACATTCAGGAATCCTTCGGTAAGCTCAAATGATTAAGAGGAAAACGATTCATTTTCATCAAGGCGCTTAGACAATGTTGTTTCTCATACACGTTTTCTTACTTTGCACGGTTATTTCTCTTCTTTCACCTGCTTTCCAAGTCACAGCAACAGCTATTATCGCAGAAATTCTGAGTTAGTCTTCAATTGGTGCATCGCTACCCTATTGTCGCAGCTCATAATCCGTACATTGTGACTAATGAACTCTCCTTAGAGACTTACGTTAAATACTATTCAAAGAAGATTTAAATGTATGCACATAACGAATATTAGTTGTTTACTATTCTATAAGAATATTTTGCTTTGGGATGATTCTCATAAAACAAGGAACGATCACACTGTAAAAAAGAAGGTAATTTACCGAACCCACCAAAAAGGTTTCGTAGGTGTCTAAAAGCTTCCAAATGCGTCCAAATTCTTAAAAAAATGGTTGTTAAAATCTACGAAACCTTAAGGCCCCCCACTCAAAAAAAGTCAATTTTCGTCGAAAATTCCGAAATTGAGATAATTACATGGAGAGATAGCCCATCATCTGCTCTTTCATAAACGATAATTTGTTTTTCTCGTTGATTCATTTTTCCCAAAAAATTTTGAAAATTTCCGTCAACCCCTATTCGAAAAACCAGCTGTTTTTTGAAAAATCAAAAAATGTTTTTCGTTTTTTCTCGATTTATGATTTTTTGATTTTGGTACAAGGATTTCTCAGTCCGGGTCCGTCCAACATATTTAAATTTTTTTTTTGTTTGAAAGAGCGCGTCGAGATGCAGGTCACTACAGAGACCTTTTTTTAATTAAGCTTTGTTTTTTATTATATATAAAGACACTTATGTGACTGAACACCCATTTTTGGGGCGTTTTTTGAGTCATTGGACTTGTGATCTCCTTTCTCCGCTAAAAAAGTAAGAATCTTAAAAAAAGGACTCTGTAGTGCTCTGCATTCTGACATGCTCTTTCTAACAAAAAAAATTTAAATATGTTAGACGGGTCCGGACTGAGAAATCCTTGTACCAAAATGACCTATTTTTGACCCTTGTTTGGTGAATATCTCAGTTAAACGTCAGGGTATCGAGCTGAAAATTTTATCACAGCCTCCCCACTTCACCCCCAACATATGCTCCAAATTTCAGCCAATTTGAACGTACCTGGGCTGAGATCGATTTTTGAGTGGGGGGGCTTAAAAGGATCTGTCCGTGGGTACACCGTCTGAACCATCTCCTACGAAACCTATTTAAGTTTCGTACAGCGAAAAAAGGTTTCGTAAGAAAATACGAAACCTTCATAGGTTCCTAGTAAACCCTATGGTTTCGCACTATAGTTTTATACGAAACTATGAAGGTTTCGTATTTTCTAACGAAACCTTTTTTTCGCTGTACGAAACTTAAATAGATTTCGTAGGAGATGGTTCGGACGGTGTACCCGCGGACAGATCCTTTTAAGGTTTCGTAGATTTTAACAACCATTTTTTTAAGAATTTGGACGCATTTGGAAGCTTTTTGACACCTACGAAACCTTTTTGGAGGGTTCGGTAAATTACCTTTGTTTTTTTACATTGTGCACCTTGACCAGCTTCGTCGTAGTAAACATATAAGGCAATAGATAAAAAAACATGAATCACTTCTCTTAAAATGAATATATCTTTTATTGAAATAAAGTAATTGTGTAGTTGAACACAAAAAAGAGCATAAAAAATCCTTCTCCATTTCTTTCTTCCTTTTCTTTTTTTTTCTATCTTTGAAACGTATACAAGCATCCGCGCTCGCTTTTCTCTCTTCTCTCTTTCGGTTACTTGCTTCTTCTCAAATTCTGAATCTTTTTATATTTTTTCTTCTACTTTTTTCTTTTTGTCTTTGTATTTATTCTTCTACATCCACACAAGCAGATTCAATATTTTGTATAATGATATCAATCGTAACTGTAAAACTCATTACATTTACGTTGTGCTTAATGCTTAACTATTATAATTTCTTTTGATGTTATCATGTAAGCACTTCCGAGTATTACATTTACGAACATAATAAAAAAAATGAGTATTGAAGTAGATAGCAAGAAATGAGTTTTTCAAGTGAGAATTGACGTATGTGCAACGTTTTAATTTGCTTCAATCAGAATATCCTATTCTTTGAGAAAGTGTTCGTTATGCTCAAACTTTATATCGTTTTCAACGAAATGAAATACACAATTACTACTAAAGAAAAACCGAAATCTGCATGCAATATTACTTCTTTGAAATTTATATTTAACAAACACATGTAACCATCGAATATAGAATTTTCAACAGTAATGAATAAAATTCTCATGTTTTGATCGAGATTATATCAGTGCTCAGGAGTGTTTTTTTAAAAATTTTTGTTCTCCTAAATTTTTAATTCTTGAGTTTTAAACGCGGAACGTCTGAAACCTTTGACAAGTGGTTATTATTTGATGCAAGGAAATATGTACAGCAGTCACATCATGCATAATTACAGCTATCTAGGTCAGTCAAACAAATGAACTACATGTTCTTTCGATAGAAATAATGAATGGAAAGATATCCTTAATGAAATAGTTAAATTCTTTCTTTCTATCATAGGGAAAATCTAATGAAACTATCTTCAATTGTCACTAAACACCAAATTTGATATTATTTACAAACAATGAAATCACGAGAATCTTTTCACCACGCTGTAATTTTGTTTTATCTTTGATAAATTTGATTAAAATGATGCCACTTTTAATAGAATAGTTGTTAGAGTTAGGAATACTTTTGTAGAATAAACTCTTCTGTTAGTTTTCAATTTGTTTAAAAAGTGTGACTTTAATTAACATGAGCATAATGCTATTGTGTTGTTATCATAGTTCGGTGTGGTTTGAAGAAAATGGAGTCAGATTTTTTAAGTGATATTCTCTTATTGAGCGAAAACGTCAACCCAACGCAGCTTTTAGATGTAGAACGTATGCAATAGTTTTAGTTAAACTATAGATGAATACTAAATTTGATCGATCATTATACATGATTTCTAACAGGTCAAGAGTTCTCACAACATGAAGTTCGTCGTTAATCACTAAACTTACACCTCACGCGAAGAGATGACGCAGCCAGATCGAATTTCAATTCGAGTGAGATGGACCATTGCCATGGGCGATCTAGACTGCACTAAAATATTATATTCTGTTATTGTTATTTCTAAATAGAACGTAAAAATAAAATTTTAAAGTAGCTTGGACAAATTAACCATCTGGAGATCAGAATATACTGACCAATGTAATTTCTAAAGTCAATATTTTTTCGATTTCATCGTTCGTAGGTATTTATGAAAATCTTGTTAACCATTCAAGCACACTTTTAAACCTTTCGAACTTAAATCTCTACATAATTTTGTTGGCTTCTTCTGAAGAGTGCACAATGCACATGTAATAAGCAATATTTGCTTGCGTTGTCTCGAAATTATATTATTTGTTGTATCATTATAATCCACCATTCTCTATCCTAGCGGTGACGATACATCATATTCAGTGCTAAAAGTATACTCAAAAGGTGTTGTAGTTTTCAAGATTCTACCATTGAAGTTTCTTCCTTGTTTGTAATTAAAATATGTCGTATTAAATAAATTCTTATGAAAACAATTGTTAAGCCTCTTTTTTTAAGGCAATTTAAATATAACAGACTTTTTTTTGTCAATACATATTTAGTATTTTATAGCTTTATTAAAATAATTTTTGTTTTATTGAACATAAGTTAACTAACTTATTTGAATAATGGTATTGATTATTTATTTTGTTTTCAAAAATAAAAAAAAACATAAATTTTAAATATTAGATATTTGTTCTGTTTGATGAAACATAATGCTATCAGTTACAAGATCAATTTCTTTCAAAGGTATAATACGTGTCTTTTTAACAAATTTATAAACTAAATAAACAGTTAAAAAAACAGGTATTGTTATATAAGCTGCCAAGAAATTACTAAAACTAAATGGATGTGTTGTAAATGCTGAATAACCTTGTCCGAAAACAAATATAATTATAAATAATGATGCTAGTATTGGTCCAACTGGAAAAAATAATGCTTTATAAACAAGATCATTTAATGAATAACCTTGTAAAATATATGCTTGACGAAATCTCCAATGAGCTATTGATATTCCAAACCAAGCTATAAATCCCATAACACCTGTTATATTAACTAACCATCGATAAATTATTTTATTACCAATAAATGATAAACCAAATAATATTGTTGCGATAAATACTGTACATAAAAGACACCATATTGGAATACCATGTCGAGTGACATATTTAAATTGCTTTGGAGCTTTTCCTTCATTAGCTAAAGCATATAATATACGTGTACATACATAAAGACCTGAATTTCCAGCTGATAATATTGTTGTTAATATAATGGCATTCATAATATGTACAGCTGGTTTAATACCTGATGCAAGAAAAACAAGTGTAAATGGTGATACTGCTACATTTTGAACATCATTGTGACCTAATCTAGAATCATTATATGGAATAATAAGACCCATTATAACAATTGATCCAACAAAAAATAAAATAATACGCCAAATTGTTCCATTCATTGCACGTGGAACATCACGACGAGGATTTGCACTTTCACCAGCTGTTATACCAATTGCTTCGGTACCCTAGAAAATTAATTAAGATTTAAAATTAGAATTAAAATTCACAAAAAACTTACTCCAAATGAAAAACCTGAAATAATCGAAGTAGTGACAATTCCACCAAAACCTTTATAAAAAGGTGCACCATCAATTTTCCAATTACGAAATCCTATTCTATCATGTCCAAGCACACCTGTATCAACTAATATACCAACTATTATAAATACAATAATAGTAAGAACTTTAATCATAGCAAACCAATATTCAGCTTCACCATAACTTCTTACTGTAAATGCATTTAATAGAAACATTATTAGCATTCCTAATAGAGACCAAACAATACTTGGAAAATGTGGTACCCAATATTGTACAATAATTCCAGCCGCTACTAGCTCTCCCGCAATTGCTGTAACCCAAGTAAGATAATAATTATAACCTAATGCAAAACCAAATGCTTCATCGACAAAACGACTTCCAAATGTATTAAATGAACCACTTATTGGATATTGTGTTGCAAGTTCAGCTATTTTAATTTTAAAATTTTTTTTTAGTTTAATCAAAACTCTTGCTAACAACGTATCGACAATTTTTTGTTTGGAATATGAGTTCGCTTATTTTATTTATCTCTAAACATTATTTTAAAATGAAAGACAAATATTCTTTCAATAATAGAAAATTCATCGATACAATCTGAGAATTTCAATTAAAATTGATAAAATATCTTGAGTTTTCCATTAAATTGATCAGTAATCTAATTCATATAATGATCAAGATCTTTCTCATTAAAATATTGAACAAATATTTTTAGTCTTAGAAAATTAATATAAAAAATAGACTTATTCATATATAAAATTATCGAAAACTGAATACTATTTCAAGATTTTCATTGTTAAGTTTTCATTTATATGAAAGAAAAAATATTTCAGAATCAGAATAAACAAAAAAACTTGAAGTTTAATTATTAAATATTGTCTATGAAAAGCTTTCTTTTTTATTTTTATTTTTTTGACTTCTGAAAAGATAAGTTCGAATCGCATGAAAATAAAATATGCTCGTAACGTCTGAAGTGAAATATTATTTTCTAGAAATTTTTATATGGTTCGATAAAGTTCTATGAAAATATTAATATCTGAAAAAATACTGATCTTGAATCCGATAAAAAATTTGTAGGAAATCAGAAAGATTGATAAAATGTTCGTCTATTCAACATTCGAAAGACTATAAGCTAAATTTTTAAAATAACTTTACCGCATCTACTATTCTCGATATGTATGTAGTTTCGAAAGATTGTTTTTTTAAACCAAGTCGACTTACTCGTACCATGTATTTGAAATTTATATTAGTTTGCCTGATTTCCTGGACATTTTGTATTGAAAATAGATTAAGACGTTTTTCCACATTCATATTCTTGTAGAGCTCGTCGAACCATGTAAAATTCTTTAGGTACTTCGCTTAATTTCGATCAATCAGACGTTCTATTCAGATGAAAGTACCTTCAATCTCGCTCTATAAAACAGTATATTTCAGTCAACTATCTTCATATGTATATTGTATAAATAAAGTCAATTCACATAGAGAAAGAGAGGTCGAAAGTTTTGGACTACTCTAATTAATCTATTACTCGATTTAGTGTATTGATTGATATATTAAGAAGATCTCTTCTATGATATTTGCTATTTAATCTAGTCGCTACAACTGACAACAAAAAAAAACAAAAGCTAACTAATGGATAAATAAATGAAGCAAATCATATTAGAAAATAAAATTAATATTTAAAGTTTAAACAAACCTAAACTTGTCATAACAAAATAAACCATAATTGAAACAATAACATAAGAAATAAGAGAACCACCAGGTCCTGCTGATGCTAATGCTTGACCAGAAGCTAAAAATAATCCAGTACCAATTGCTCCACCTAATGCAATCATAATCATATGTCTTTTTTTTAAATTTCGATGAAGATCTGTTTTATTTAGTGGTATTAATCTTTCATTATCATCGAAATTTGTTTCTGTATTACTTGGTACATTATTGTCTGTACTTATTTGTGATATAACACTTATCTAATTTATAAAATCAAAAAAAGAAAAAAAAATCATTTTATTGAAATAAAATCTTACTTGAAAAACATTCGACTTTGTTTTTCCACTGTGAATATCAAAAGATGTTGATCGTTCTCTTGACATTTCTTTCAGATTGTTTCAAATCTAAAAAATAAATTTTTTTTTCATATTTTACTATTTTCTATTCAATAACACTTTGTTATTCTAAACTAGATATGTGGTAAAGAGAAAAATTAGTGATGGAGAGTGCTGAGCTCTTTGATTTCATTTTACGACCTTTTTCTTTACAATAAACAAAACGATTTTGGCTGGAAAAAAACTAAACATTTTCTAACAGTGGAGGATGCACGTGTCTTCATCCATGATCACATCTCTACTGTAATCATTTATTTAATTCAGTTATTAACCTTTAAAATGAAATGTAATGCGTAGTTAACAATGAGATAACAAAAAAAAAATATCAACGTATATTCATGCACTTCGTTCTTTTCTTCATATTTTAAGAACAAACAATAAAACAAAGATAAAGTGCCGTGTCAACAAATTATTATCATTAAACACTAAAGTTGTTTTTTTATCTTACAATGAATAATCATCAAGTCACCGAATGATATTCCAGGTCGCAAAAACCAGGCCAGTTTTAGCAGTAAATTGTACTTGTAGGACACCATCAGTTAACTGTTAGAAATGACTGCTAAATCGAACGCAGAAACATCCTATGTCGGTTAGTAACTGTGCTATTTTCTCGTTTTTCATACAATGAAAACATCTCATATAGGGTGTGGATATGGATGTCCGAGTGAGATGCGCATATAGTTATCAGTCTTTTCTTCATACTCTTACACCTATTCTTTTTTCTTCGACATTTTTTTCTCTCGGTCTAATTGATAGATGCTGGATGTGAATGTTGAACTCAGTATATCATCATGACCTTGTTTTAAGCAGTACTATTGAAATAGAATGAATCTATCGATGTCGAACAGTCATTGATCTAGTGGAGCAACGTGTATCTCTAAGCAATCATCAATACAAACATCGTTTGTGTATACTATCGCTCAAATCAATAAGCAAACACCTTTCATTTTGATCGATCTTAATAAAATCATTTTAAGCCTTTGGATTCGATCTAAGTTAGTGCCAATGAATGCATTTCACTGAATCTATTTGTATGGGATTGTCTCTTCCCAAATGATACTGTTTTCCTTTTGAATACATAGTTGCTACGTATATTTCTTTCAAGAAGAAAAATTTGAATTCTTTCTCTTTCGATGAGTAAAAGTCCATAAACCAAGTAGATAAAAAACTGCCAATACAGAATAATTTTGTGTTATATCAAAGGACAGAAAATAACTATCAAAATATCGTTACTCATGCAAGGATCTAATTTTCTTCTGTTTGCATGTTTTTCGAAGATGAACAGTCATTTTTTACAGGCAATAATCTAATGCATCAGCATGTTGTATATTTCTAGTTGCAATAGTATTGTAGATATACTAGATAAGAAAAGATAATAAGTAGCCTATCTTGGATGCATATTTTTTTTTTGTTTTCTGTCAACTATATGATTTACGTGTTTTCGTTTGCAGGTGGTGAATCTTGTTGAAATATTCAGTCTTGTTCGAGATTTTCGCATGTTGTCAGTAAATACATTGAGAACTGTCGATGCGAAAAAATCAATTTACTAGAATATTTATCAGAGTTCTACTCGTTTAGGAAATTATTTGTTTATGGAGTTCATAACTGTTGACAGTTTCACATTTCTAGTTTCAATCGATTGATCACTTGTTTTGAAGATTTATCGAATGAAATTGTCTACGAAATTTTCCATTTAATCAATGGCTATCATATATAGGAATCATTTTCGAAACTCAATGCTCGTTTTGAAGATCTTGCTATCAACTCGTCTCATCCTTTGAAATCCAATCTAGCTGTTATATCGAAAGCAAGTTTTGAACACCATTTGGCTCACATCGTAATCATCTAATCATCGGTCGAGTGTGAATGTGAGTAAGTGTGGGTATGTGTATTGAAAATAGAACTACAGGTGCGCCACTATCCCACACACTTGCATCCATACCCACATTGACCTTGAAAGCCGAACCAGAGTCGGCTTTTTAAATTTTGTTTTAAACAAAACCCTTGAAGTCTTAGATAGATGCAAAGATTTTTCAAATTTTTTTGAGAAATATTGATTGTTCAAGTCTTAAGATTAAATTTTACACTATATAGATTTGTGTTATTTTTTTCATTTAAATCCTCAGAATGTGATCTGTTTAATCTCGATAATCAAAAAGCCAAAGTTTCTCAAAATAAATTAAAAGATTTTCATATCTACCTGATAATTGAATGACTCCGATTTCACGTAGTGTTTTGGGAATCAAACCGAAATCTTTTTTTTTTCCTTATTTTTACCATTGGAAACCGCTGAACTCAACTTGATTTCTTCTGTATTCTGCACAGATCGACAAGTAACAATATGAGTTAAGGAAATTTGCATGTTGGATTTTTAAGAGATATACAAATTTAAATTTATTTATGAGATATTTCAAACTATTCAAAACAAAATACTTCAAATTCAAAAAGTACTAATCATGAAAATAGAGTATAACAGAGCAACAACGAATATATATAGTGGATAACTGTAATTGAAAAACTCAAAATAATAATAGTAATTTGATGCATCAATGCAAACATTCTGTTGAGTCATCAAGATTTATGTTTCATTATTATCTTTGTGTTTACATTTAAAAAAATTGATAAGATTCAAAAATGAGTTTTGTCCATTAAAAGAAAGAAATAAAACAAAAAGTCAGTTAAATATAACTTGAAATTCGATGTTCTGTGAAACATTATATAATTCATTCTGTATTTCCATTATTTTCTGTGGTACTTGTTTGTCTGATAGTACACTTCCGAGCACTTGTAACATTACTTTCTTCAATAGACGACAATCATTTATTAATCTTCTCCATCCATCTAAATCTAATAATTTTTCGACATTGTTACTATTACTAATCAGTCGAATCGATCGAATATTGTACATATATTTGATGAAATCACTCATTGTCATCAAGAAACATGAATGATGATGTTGCAAGCAATCGCTCATTGAAAATAATGGAAATTCACCCATATCAAGAAGAAAATATTTAATCGTAAATTGTCTTTCATATGTCATATTGGAATTACATATGTCAGAGTGATTACAAAGTACTCCCGCACAATGAATTTCTAATCTTTTAATTGAATTTTGAAGATTTTCGAAGATAATACTCAAAAAACGAAAACTAACTTCATTATCATACCAAAGAGAAAGACGAATCAATCTTGGAAAATGTTTTACGTAATTGTTGATTGAATATATTTCTTGATAATTAATAAGAGTCAATGAGGTGACATTGGTAAAAATTCTCAATGAATTTAATTTTAATTCTGTTTGATATCTAGTTGTATTAAGACGTAAGGAAACAATTTGTTCAGACTTGAGTTTTCGAAGAATTACGTTAATAAATACATCAGCAGGATCACAAATCTCTACTTTTGGTTCATCTGGACATAATAAAGGAAGAATAGCAGTGGAAAATGCTTTGATTGCATCGTTTAATGTGACATATTTGGCTGTTTCAAAAAAGACAGTCTTCAAAACATCATTCTTGGTAATAAAGTCGAATGGTTGAAACTGAATAAAGGAGATATATATACAGTATATCTGAATTATTTAATGTGATTTTTTCAATTTCTTAGAATTGCTTTTTTCTATGCTTATTAAAACTGATAACATATTTAAAACAAAAAACTCACTAAAACTTGTTCATTTTCATCACATACTTCTTTGAACACTGCCAATTCTTTGAGTATCAGTTCTTCACTAACGTTTTGTTGGGTTCATATCAAAGTATCACCTTGAAGCAATGATTTGAATTGATATTCGAATATTAACGAACCATTATTTTGCTCTACAAAATTTCGTATGATTCCAACAAGCATTGGACATTGATCGGTTGTAAAATCCCTCAGAATTTCAGTTGAGAACATTTTTTTCAAGCTTTCTTCAATTTGATTTAAAAATAAAATATTTCTTTACTAACAGATGCTTAACATTATGTCGTTTCAAATGATCTGATTTGATCTCAAAAAATAACTATGATTCATGGAAAATGAGTTTTTCTATTGAAAGAATATTTTAAATTTTGATAAATTTATTTTAATATTCACTTTGTTTATTATGAAATAATAGATCACTTACGTGTTTCTATTCAATTTTAAAGTAACATCCCATGACCATATAATATAATTTTCAAATAAATAATCGATAATCTTTCTTGAACAGAATATACTTTCACAGAAGATATTACTGGCCATGCTTGTATCGTCATGTATAAAGACAAGTACTGAACGACGCTAAATTAAAATATTATTTGTGTATTTTATAAAGAACAGATCTCAATGAATTTCTTCAATTATTGTCACATCAAACGCTGATTTGCATGTTCCTTGAAGAGAACCCACAAAGAATATTGGACAAGCATTGTAACGTCGTTCGAAACATTTATGAAATGCTTCAATGCCAACTATTTCGTTTGGATATTCTTTGGGAACTGATAAATGATATATCAATCAAAACAAAAAAATCATATCTTTTTTTTGTTTTCAACGAAGGACAACTTACAAGGAGTAGGAGGAATGACATAATTTTCATCGTCAAGCATATCATTGTCAGCTATTTCCAGATTATTATTCGACATAAAAAAATGAATAGAATTGCTTTTGAAAATCTCAATCTAGAACTAATCTATTCAAATATCGTCGGCAATCGAAAGTGTATTACTTTGTACATGTGAGTTCAGTTTATTCAAAAACGCTAACCACAGAGTATATGAAGAGAAGAACAACGTAAAGATCAAAGAACAGGATAGATAGACCAAAAATAGAAAGACCATACACACATACAGGGTGTCCCAAAAGTCCGTTGGAAAAGTTAATTCAAATATCTCTTATACGACTCAAGCAATTTAATCGATTTTTTTATAGTATGTTAGTATGTTCTTTAAAGTTTTGTTCTGTATATTTTTGGATAAATGTCTGTGCCTATAACTATTAGAATTAGAATAGTTCTATTAATGCCCAAATTTGAGTTACCTATCATTGTGAAAGGAAAAATGCAAGTCGAATTTGACATAAAAACGCTACACATGGACTGTGCTATTGCCGCTTTTCAAGGCCTTTGCGAAATGAGTATAGTAGTAAACAGACAACAATTTGAAAGACCTTCAAAAACTACAAAAGAGAAAATCAGCAAAGTTTATGATAATTGTGAAAATGTGCCACTATCAAGTGTTCGGGTTGTTGCAACAGCCTACTTCATTCCATGGACAATATCAGGACGAATTATCACTGAATATCATCTAATGAATCCATATAGAGTGTAATTTCTCCTATCATGTCATAGAGAAGATTCATAAGATCGAGTTGAAATTATATCACTTTGATACGCAAATTACAAAATATCCACAATCAGAAGAGCTCTTTTTTTTCATACAAAGTCTCTTTTCATTTGAATGGTTTATTAACAAATATAAAGTAGAGACCTATATACATAAGATATATATATAAAGATTTGGTTGAATTCAAAATAAGAACCGATAACGAAACGAAATTAGCTCGAAAATAAACTTTCTGCAATTTTTTTTAGAGATTTCAAAAACGATGGATTTAGGTATTATACTTCATGGTAATCATTTTGAATATTTGTTGCAAACTAAATTATGTGAAATAAAACTTTAAAGAACATACTAACACATTATAAAAAAATCAATTAAATTGCTTGAGTTGTATAAGAGATATTTGAATTAACTTTTCCGACGGACTTTTGGGACACCCTGTATATATCTAAGTAGCTGGGGAAAATCTAATATCAGGTGCGAAATATGGAAGGAAAACATACTACTATATGTCCTACAACTTGAAAGGAATAAACGAACATATAATGTACTTGTGTATATTGGACATATCCTTAACAGAAAACATCTTAAAATTTCTTATTTCTTGAAAGTTTTTTTATTTGCAAAAATGAACAGGAATAAGAAATGCTTATTTTATGTAAAATTAAAAAGCAAACGTACCATTATAATAAATATTTCCTTTTATCAATCAGAGAGATCGAGAAAAAAATATCGAGCGCCCACACTGTTGTAACAGATTTATAAAAAAAGGAGAATGATGCTGTCAGTTGCGTATTTACTGATTATGTTAATATAGAATTATTTTGGCAAAAACCACTTTTATTCTTCGAACAACATAAAATGCCTCATGCTTTTAAATAAACATTAGTTTGTATCCAACGATAACGACTGAGAAAGATAAGACAAAACTTACATATTCTGTTTTTACTATTTTTCCATGTCCATAGAACAAAACAAAACGAAACTTGTGTAAGAAAAACATATTGACAATGTATCTTAAATTAGACTTGTTATTACCTATTTCAAGTCTTTCAACTGGTTTATGTCGAAAAACCTCAACACTAACGTATGGATGGAATTCTATATGATAAATTAAACAGAGAGTAAATTGAAACTTAAAGCATGAGACTTTTTGATACACATATTTCTATGAATAACGTTATTAATAATCTTGTTGAAAAAAAAAACGTACTGTCACCAATTAAAACTGATTCTCTAAATTTATAATTATCGATATAATCGATTTTCTCTTCTTTTCCTGACAAACTACTTTCCCGATGGTCAACTATTAAATGCCTTTTTGGATGATGGTTGTATTTTAGCACGAATTATACATGAAAAATATCCACATTTGACAAATATGATACATGGTAGTAATGAAGAAACAACGGCTGATATAACACAATTACGTAAATTATTCAAAAATTAAAAATTCTAGTCATTAATGTTAGTGATAGTGTAACAAAATCAAAATTTGATAATAATTATGCTTGTGGTGAAAGTCTTATTGATGGTATTAAACGTGCTATAGATATCATGATTGGAGGAAAAGTAATAGTACTTATTGGATATGGTAATGTTGGAAAATGATGTGCAAAAGTATTAAGTAGTTATGATTCACAAGTTATTGTTACTGAAATCGATCCAATTTGTGCTTTACAAGCTGTTATGGATGGTAAATAATATCTCTGTGTCTATTGATTATAATGAATGATAAACAAATTTTTCAAGGTTATCAAGTAACAACAATGGCTGAAGCTTGTAAAATCACAATAGTTATACAATCGTTCAAAGAGTATCAATAGGTACTTATAGTCAAAACAAATAAATAAGAAGTAGTTTTGGTACATTTTTACTCTAAAACTTATCATAATGTTTAGATCAAAGAAATCAGATGTAATTTTTCAGAAATCAATATTTTCTGAGAGGAAGCTTACTTAAGAGAAGACGAGTAATTTATTTGATCGATAGTACGACCAATTGACGTTAAGAACTTCTTTAGTTCATTATGTTTCTAACATGACAAGCAATTACCTAATTTATGCGACTACAAGTCTTTCAGAATAAAGAATAGGACATTTCGTATGAGATTTTAGGTGATTTAATTAATCTTTCTGCTGCCCCATATATATATATTCTTGCTGTAGAAACGCATCTGTTTGAAATTTGACGTTTCAATGAGGGATTTCAATTCGTGTTGGTCACTTAACTATCGACAAAGATTAATCCTTCCTGCTGAATTAAATAGAATGAGTTACAATAGATCAACAATGCAAAATATACATTAACTGTATCATTATGATACGAATGAATACAAAAGAATTTAAATCTTTCTTGTACAAACATGTACTACAAGACAAACAAAAGTACTCAGCCACTGAGGCCATAATCGTCATTTCTTCTATAAGAGCATCCTATTCTCCCTCAATTCATAAGGTTTCTTTTTTCAAATTATTTAACCAATCAAAGCCTTTTCTTTTTTGTCGCGCTCAATAGTCCGGTCTGTATTCTTTCACACAGACATTTACCACACTAGATTTCCGATGCAAGTGGATCGGTGACAAAGTAGCACTACATAACGATCATCAGTTTTTCACCACAGACACTCACCATTATAGATCTGGCATACAATCATATCCAAGACGCAGGAGCATAACATGTGGCTGATGTACTACAACATAACATGGTAATCCTGATACTCTCTTCATTTTACTCATATACCTATCTCTACTTTGTCAAACAGACACTCACTATACTAGATCTTGGATACAATAAAATCCAAGACATTGAAGCATAACGTCTGGCTGATGCATTACAACATAACGCAGTGACTTTCTTTCTTTCTTCATCTTTCTCACATATCTATCTCCACTTTTTCACACAGGCACTCATTACACTAGATCTCCGATTCAATCAGATCGAAGCTCTCTTAGCACAATATCTGGCTAATGCGTTACAACATAATACAGTGACTCTAATTCTCTCTTTCTCTCCCTAATATACCCGTCTGCACTTTTTCATAGACACTCAGAGTACAACATCTGGCTGAGATATTACAACATAACGCAGTGACTTTCATTCGTTCTTCATTTCTCTCATAGACCCATATCCAATTTTTCACGCAGACACTCATTGAACTAGATTTCCACGACTGCTGGTTCGGAGACGAACTTAGCTTTTCGTACAATGGACCTGATGGAACGGAATAAGCAGAGAAAGAAACTCGTTAGCATCAGTATTGAAAATGGTGCGATATAGAAATGAAACAGTTTGTTGAATGTTTGAATGACTGTTTTTTAATTTTTTTTTCAAAAATAATGATTCAGCATTTTAGCTTTTTATATGATATGCTTAATCGTGAATATATCGCGTTAGAGCTGCATATGTTCATGGAATGAAGAGATATAGTGTACGTTTCGATTTTCTATCATCATTTCATACGGGTAAGCGTGTGTTGAACATGTTTCAATGAAAGTTGCTTCGAAATGACTTTTAACTTCGAGATTGTTATCCATAGCGTCTGACTTTGTGATTGATCTGTTCTTCACGACGCGTAGACGGATGTTGATATGAATATTTATTCTACATTCTGATTGGTAAGGGTGTTAGCGTTTGTTTTCTTTAGCGTAGTGCTCCTAAGGAACCGAATTACAACTTGAATATTGTTTCACAACATTATTTCAATGTACCAAGGCTTGTGTATTTCTTTTTTAGCATTTTCATGCAGAACTGTTATATGTCCTTAGGAACGCTACGCCAAAGTGGCACTCTTACCGATGACCTCAGAAATCTGATATCAAATATTTCCAAAAACTAGAACGTGATCGATTCATATATTCAGTATTGGTCATATGACAAAGGTGGCAAATCAAAGCATTTATGGTTATCATCTTTAACACCTTAAATATAATTGGTGATCCACACAAAAATAAGAAACTGCAGTTTTAAAAATACTTAGAAACATACTTGAACCATTTAAATCTTAAGAAAAGCTTTGAAATATTCTCGAACTGTCTAATTCTTGTTGTTAATGCAATTCAGCATCTTTTTTATCTTGTTAAGGAATTATAGAAAAGAAGGCTGCTGCCTGCTGTTCTTCGTTACTTTGGAAAAGTATCAACTGATCACAACCTCAGTTGCTAAAGCATATTGCGAGCATTTTTATCATCGTTGCTAGAGCTATTAGCGACGTTAAAAACATTGATTAATAACCTCACTATCATTCTTTAACTCAGATTACTTTTAGAGATAGGGGCACAAACCTGGTCTTTGAACTTACACTCATAATTTTTCTTCGTCATATGTGTGAATTTCACAGAAAAAACACATGAAGAAAATTAGAAGCAAGCATAAAGAAACTTAGCCTATTGACAGCATTATTGATTTCTGCAACTCATCAAGAGATAATTCGTACATTTTATTCGACCGTGATTATATATTATGTTGATAGTGATTTTGAATTCTTTATGTTTTATTTGTCGATCTCATAGAAATCGATTAATCTATATATGTAGTTTTTCTTTGATTATTTTTCCAATAGAATATTCTATTTTTTACTATTAAGCTTGCAAGAATGCTAAATCTTGATTGAGAATGCCTTGATTATATTCCATTCCTCCTGAAATGTATTTGATTCTTCAACAGATAATTTAACATTCGATAATTGTTCTGTCAATCTTGGAAGTATAATTTGCATTTGTAGTTATTTATAGCTTAGGCATTATTCATCATTAGTCAATGTGTCGATTCCATCTGCCAAGATATTAAGCGTTTCATAAAGCTCTTCTAATTCAGCTATACCAGAATTATAAACACCTGCAGTTGTTGTTCGAGGAAGATCTATATTCATTTGTCTATCTTTTGATTGAGATAACATTTGAGAAACGACTTTGAGTACGGCATGTTGATGTTATTCAGTCAAATAATGATCTTTCATTTTGGTTCGAAGGCTTTATGTTCATTGAATTTGTTAGCATATGGATCCGAATGTATGGTGTGGATGAAGACGAGACTAACATGCCATACCCACACCAATACTCAAACTGACGCTCACACCCTCATGATCAATGCAAGAATAATAGGAAAGATCTTTTTTTTTCTCAAACTTTGATTTACTCCAAAAATAGACAAATACATTCTCAGTTTTCAAAGCAACTGAACCATGACATTCGAATCTTGTCCAATGCGTGCATAATCTTAATTGAATTTTCATTATTGGCATCGACATTACCATTGGTAAGGACAATTACACCAATAGTACCCTGTTCATTAATAAGCATTGAATGTGTTGCAGCCGGCATTACTCCAGTATGACCAAAAAATCGACGACCATCACGTCGCTCTTCCCAAATCAAACCGAGACCAAAACTAAGCATTGGGTCCGGCAACTCAGTACTGGTTGAATTCGCACTTTGGTATGGAACAACACCGTCGATTGTTTGTCGCATTTCGGCAATCGAACGAGAATGCAACAATGGATATCCATTTCTCATGAGCATTCGAAGAAATAAAGATAAAGATTTCGCCGACATTCGCAAGAGACCTGCTGGATAAATACTTACACTATAAAATGGAATATCAAGCCAATTAGATAGATTGCTCTAAAGAAGAATCTTAGACATCTCTTTGGTTAACTGTTGTGTAGTCTACCTGTTTAACGTTCAGTTGTGGCCATTCTCCATTCCATTGATCGAGCAATGTGGCATTGAATGCATAGTGTTTCACTAATTCATCGGGATTATCTATATCAGACAGACGATATCCAGCTTTCTTCGTATCAATATTCAATGGTTTCAATATCTTCTCTCGAACATATTCTTCAAAAGGCATTTGTGTTACTCGTTCGACTACTAATCCAGCCAGAGCATTACCAACGTTTGAGTAGAGTGACACAGTGCCTGGTGGTGTTGGCAACCAGTTTGATGGGTTATCGAGATAAGTGTAACAAGCATCGGTCAATGATAGTATGTTCAATGCAGTATCACCAGTTTGCATGAAAGTGTTATATGCTTCTTCATTAATACCGATCGATGCCGAATGAGAGAGTAGTTGACGAACAGTGATCGAATCAGAAGGATATTGCGGATGAAAGATACGATGATTTAATGGTGATGATGATGATAGATATTGATTGATATCAGCATCGAGATCGAGTTTGTTTGCTTCAACTAATTGCATGGCAGCAACGGCGACGAACGGTTTTGAAATAGAAGCAAGAACAAAAATTGAAGCATCCACATCCATCATGCGTACTGGTGAAAGAGATCCATGACCAAATGCTTCTTGATAGAGAATATTGGTGTTATTCACGACGATGACAACTGCTCCAGGAACATGAGCATCGAGAAGAGGCTGTTCAATAGATGATCGCGATAGACATTCTTTGGCAGAAGTCGATAGCAATAGAGTGAAAACAGTTGATACCAACAAGACCAACATGTTTCGTTTGGACCTTTGTAAATAGATTACTGATTTTATGAATAGAGAACATTGCTGTACGTAAATGTTAGGCTGTATGAGATTAAATCCTTATTTTCGTTAAAGGAGTGCTTGTTTGACATTGTTGACATCTTGTTCGTATGATCAATATATCAAATACGACTATAGAAAGGTCCATGCAAAAATCTGTAGTCGTCAATCAAGATGATTGTGTATGCTAAACATTGATCGATTTATGCGGATGTTCTAGATTTTATTGAATGATATTCCTATGTAGAAAATAACTGAAAAGTGAATCTTTAAGAAAACCATCTGACTTGTAAATCTCTGCGTGTCATGAAATATATTTTTGCTTTGTATAGAATTGGAAGTGCACAAAACGAAGCATGTCAAACCCATGTATAACTGTTTTTAATCTTTTTTTTACTACGAATTGATTTTGACAATCGAACAGAAAGATTTGAAATAAAATGATCGACTATGTTTCAAAACTCGACTACCGAATCATTGATTTTACAAGTTATGTCCGATATTGTGATTGACTATTTATCATATAATACTGTGTATGCATACAATGAAACATATCGATTAGTTTAAAGAATTTAGAATTCAGGTATAAATTTAATCGTTTTATTCAATATTTTCTAGTATGCTCATCATTTTCGTGCACGTATTAGTACAACAAACAGTTAAAATCATTGATGGTACCATTAGCCTATGAGAATCAAAATTGAAGTGAATTTTTTTCTTTTTGTACAAATTAGTTGGACTTCAATCTTCTAGAATTTGCATTCACAATTGTTAATCATATAATGATTATTGAAAGCCAATCACACGGAGGATATTATCATCGAAGAACCAAAAAGTATAAATAGAGGCCAAATGTTCATCTTGTATATCTTTCTTGTTGATCAATAGATATTTTTCATCAGATTGTCAAGATATATATAGAATTGAACTTTTGCATCATTATGCGATAGATAATAGTTAATCCTTCGTAACATTTGCAACCCACTCCAACAAAGAGAGAGCATATATATGGTGATGGAGACCCAGTTTAATTGTAAAACATAAATATTGAAATAGGATTAATCCATGTAAATGATTTTTAGCATATCTAATGTCATTTTGCATTGGAATAATAAAAGGATTATTTAATTCTACGTAGTTCATTTTGAAGTATTTGTAACGCTTTTTTTTCTGGAATTCATTCGTTAACAAAATAGTTTGTTTGAGACTGCTTTGAAAATGCTGATTGTTCTGTTTATTTTTTCAATAGATCGAAACAATCAAATCGAACTCTTCTATGAAGACAAGGATTCAATACTTTAATAGGCTATTCTCAACCAAAAACGAAGAAAATTCTTTTCAATCAATGAATTTATATGCATCTCGATATTTGTTGTTAAATAAGTTTGTCTAGTCGATGTTTTTTCTTGGGGTGTAAAATTTATCTGGCAAAGCGAGACTGCAGTGTGTTATCACAACATTTGACGCATGTAGATGCAATATTCATGTTAATACTACGTCTAATTACACGAAAGTTATGCGTATCACATTGGTATTGACAGCTACAATTTTTTCTTTGATAAATTTCTAATACGATAGCGCATGATTAGAACGCAATTCTGCAGTGTGTTACATCCATGAAAGGAAGTAGATAGTCTATGATAGTATTTTAGATTTTACTGAGCGAAAAAAAAACTGCAACGTAATATAAATCAGAGACCGTCATCTGATCAGGATAGAGCAGGACAAATTACTTTTAGAGATTCGAGATCATCATCAATGCCAGACGCCCTGACGTCCTGGGTTCAGCACAGGACGAAATAGTTTACTCTGATACATTTTTTTAAATAAATAGTCATTTAAAATTACTTATGAAATTGAAAGAGAAATCTTTTCAGAAAATCTGTCATTTATATAATTCTACCAGCTAGTGATGATTGTATTATTGAGACAGAGTGTGGGTGTCGGCGAAGAAGAGAGTGGCTGATAGACACACTCATACCTTCAATGGAGTTCTATCAAGAAAAGTTTATTTTTAAATATTTAAAATAATTTAGTAATAGAATACTATTGGTTTTATTTGGATCAAATTGTAATAAAGATTACGATTATGAGAAATATTTTTGCGAATGTATTCTTACATTTACAGCCATACAGATGGTGTTGTATATAAAATAAAATGATGATTTCAATTAATCAAAAGAGTTACATTCCTTTTTTCTTTTGAAATGACTATAAACCAAAAATTTTAGACTGTACTAATTTGTAAGACATTAGAATAAAGATTGATCCATCATTTTATAGATATTTAAAATGATCGATGAAAAACCTATAGAGCAGATGGGAAAAGTGATGTTAAACTCATCGTAATGAGGTAACTAGAAACTAAAAGATACAGATCCGAGGATCATCAACAAAATATCAAAGCTTTCTAGAAAAAAAAAGAAAACTTGTATTTCATTAAACAAATATTTTAAGGAACTCTCTCTTTCATATTATGTCTATACGACATTCAGTTCAAAGAATGACTTTTACTGAGTGATTATTGTACATGGAGGATAATATTTGATAGATATACTATACTTCGGCACATTCATGCATAAAAGAATTTTTGTACGTAAGGATAGAATAAAAAATAGTTTTAAGACTTCTTATGAGAGTACTTTTCAAATGCCAGACATATATCCAATAGAATTAATTGTGCATATCTGCAAATGATTAATATTTAATTATTATTTTTTCTGAAAAATAAAACATTTCCAACCAATTGTCCTTCTCCTAGCTAATAAAAGAGTGTCCTCGAAAGAGATACATTAACCAGACATCTTCATACCCATTCTAATCAGTTTTTCACACGAAAGTTCTTAAAGTCGCTTGTGTCTTAAAAATTTTACAAAATTAAAATCTAATAGAACCACTTAACCATTGGTGAAAGTAGAGAATGAGCAAGACTCGACAAAGCCTTTATATAAAAATTGAAGTTGGGAGTTAAATCATTCTCATTTACGTTTGGACTTAGAATGATAAAAAAAATAATTCAAGAAAATTGAAAATTGAACAAAAGTTTTTGACATACTGCTGTTGCATTACCACCGTACAGAAGAATACTGTAAGTTATTAATCTAGATAAATGATATACATCACCTGATCTACTTCAAAATTCATATGATTTTATTGCTTTTATTTTAAGAGTATCGTAGTGAAGGTGGGAGTGGATGTACTCCTAACCAACACACTCAAATCTACTCTGATAGTCTACTGATGGATTTTTGTAAATTTTTAGCCAATCACTTACGGAAAACACTGTAACTGAATATATATAGATTTTTTTTTAGAGTAAAGATATAATTCAAAAAATTTTCATCAATATTTAGCCAAGTGGGAAGTAAACTGTATACGTTTCATTGACAATTTCATAGAGAGGTAATAATCGGAAAGTAGAATTATCCAGAGTCGTTGCTTCGAATTGAATCGGTTCGTGAACTGTAGAATTTAATCTTCGAATAAAGTTCATATCTCGCCGCAATGTTTTTGCCTTTGTAGTCAAACCACCAAGAACAATGGGTCCAAATAGAATAGATACTAATTGAGGATTATCATTGATCGGTTCAATATATAGTCTCATAGCCATATTGTACATAATACGATCATTTGTTTTCCAGTGACTAATAGGAAGTAGAACATAAGTCGAAGGTGTCAGTTCAATCTGTTGTCGTACGTCATTGATCTCAATCCAGGATTCATTGGAGGCAATCCAAGATGGCACGCGAAGGTATATGTTCAATGTAACAATATCGATTGATGTAGTTAATGTAAGAATTGTAGTTGTTTCTCGAGGAAAGGCAGTCGTCTGACGAATCAATATATGTTCTTGTACACGCCAATCAAGTTCTGAGGCAATGAACAGATTTACATAGACCGAGGTGACTCCGTTCTGTTTGTCGAAGAAGTAGATTGAATCACTCATTTTTGTCCATTGATCAATAGCTGTAGTGTAACAACACCAGAAACTATCAAATTGAGAGCCGAAGCCGATACCTCCACTGCTCACAGAATTCGGTTTACTAACATTTTCTCCCAATGGATAACTGTATAACATATGACCGGGTTCACTCGGATCTTGTGTACCCCAAATACTGTTGACAAATACTCGCTCGTAAGCATTGACGTATTCTACTTGACCAGTCCATTCAATCAAAATTCGAATCACTTTCAGCATATTGTATTGAACACAGAATTCTTGGTTATTATTCCAAAGAGTTTGTGATAGAAGATTAGCATCACTATAGTGCTCTTGTTGGTAGAATCCAACTGAGCCATTACCACCATTAGATCCACCGGTCGAATAGGTATGATTGTTCCATACAATTGAGTAAAAATTTTCTAGAATGGCTCGATATTGTGGTTCACCAGTAATTGCATAGCGTCGACCACTGCCTAGTACTGGTGGCACATGTGAGTTAGCATGTATACCAGTGAGAAAATCAGCATTAAGCGAGAGGGCTCCGAGAAAATGTCCATCTTCAAATTGTTGAGCCATCCAAAAAAAGCGTCTATCACCAGTAAGCCCATATTGTTCATAAAGAAACTCACTAATACCACCGTATTCATAGTCTGTAGTACTAAAAATCATCGTATGCCAATGAGAAATGGAGTATGTCTTTATACAATGAATTACCCAAGTGTATAAATATTCGAGCATATCATGCATCATCTCACCGGCTAAAGTGAGACCTGTAAGAGTGTACATGTCGGAGAGGCCACGGAGAAGTTTTTCGTAGCAATAGATCGGTGCCCAAACCTTTTCTAACCGCTCTAATCTTCGCAAATGCTCCGATGGCCATGCAGCAAGAAAACCCGATTCATTAAGAATTTGTTGTACACGATACAATTCGTTGACAAGGTAATAAGCTTTTGCCAATTGACGTGTATCATTATAGGCTAAATACGCTTTCGCTGATGCTTGAAGATAAAATGCCAGAAAAACACCACGTATGTCGCTATCTGGCGATTCCCATCCACCTAATGGCTCAATACCTTTCACACTCAAATTGGCATTTTGATAATAAGTATAAAGTAGACGATCGATCGGCAACAGATCCAAATAGGCTTGATTCAATAGTTGTCCGTCAAGACTAGGTGAATGGCGTGATTCAATGAGATGAACTTGTTGGAGAAAGAATGGGGTAAGTTTGTTATTGTTTAAAGAAATTGGACGAGCATCAGTTAAGAAGATAATCAGAACGACAACAAACACCTTTATATCACACATGGTATAGGTGAAAGAAGAAAATGCACACTGTTGTCTTTATCTCGTCTATTGTTGACTGATACTATGAATATCTTAGATCCGATTATGCTCAAGTTGAAGATAAGCAAAATGCAAGACGATGCTTTAGTTTTTTTTTAATATTACCCACATAAACTAGTCCGTGTTATCGCAAATGACAGTTGTATGAAACAAAAGATATTGATTATTGAGAAACCTAATGCTGATTTAGATAAATACTATTTACTTGTGTTTTCAATTGTTAGGTTAATATCTATTGGTAATTGAAGAATGATCGAACATTAGAGTTTTTACGTCCCTTTACAAGTTAGCTGAATTGCTTTTCATAGAAAATTTTGAAAGATGTATATTCTCATGAACTGAAGCAAGAACAGAAACCTATCCATAGACGAAATCCTTATATGCACTATTGATTCAATCTAGAGATTTTAATCTTGGAACAAAATTATTTTTCTTTTTCAATCGATCATCAATATTTCAATACAATTACTGGTTTATAATAATTGCAACAAAAAAAAATTAGTTGTTTAGTATTATAATATACAAAATGGGCGAAACAAAATTTTCCCAGAAGAAAATAAAGAGATAAAATCTGAAAACATGAAATGTTGAAAATATCCATCAAAAAGTATAGAGAACTCTGTATGGTCTCTTGTAAGACGTATTTTCACTTGTAGACGAGCGTCAAAAGCAAAGGAAATGGTCTTTCTACAATTGAGGCTTCAGGACAAACTGAGTACGTAAAGAAGAATGATATAAGATAATTGTACCCTTTCAAGCTGAAATCTGTATTCTACTCAATTGGTTCGAGAATAGAAATCAACCTAGTTGCATAGGTTAAAGGGTTCTTAAAATTCATCGTTGAAAAAGTCTGATCTACTCTCCTTATTATTGGACCACTTATATGCCTATTGCTTAGGTAATTAGTTACTTTTCTATTGCTGAATAATTTCCTTATTTGTTTTGGCACATTTGGCCAGATGTTTCAATCACCATCTTGTGGATCTTAGATTTAAAAGTGGCTGGCAACATATCTTTTGTACAATATAAAGAAAAAATCTAGAGAGTTTATAATACGCATCAAGATCTTCAAAATGGAAGTAGAACATTTTTCCTAGCGAGTAAAACTATTATGAAACTCGCTCAACATAAGAAAGTAACTCGTTACTAGATGTGCAAACTGCAATCAATTATCACTTACTTATGTGAAGCGCCATCTTAAATGAGGCTAAAGTCTCCTCATCGGTCGACAAAGAGTCCTTGAAATGTATTTGCCTTCTAAACTCCAATATGGGATCATAAAGAAACAAATAAGCAGCCTCAGACAGACTGTTGAGTATTTGAATACTTGAATAGACTTTTCGACTTGAACTGAGTTTTTGAATCCGATATTATTTCGATCAGCACAGTACCAATCAGACCGAAATATCTCGATTAGTCAATCACTTCTCTTGTATTGTGGCTGAAATACATGATAGTGCATGTAAACAGTGAACAACCATCAATCTTGATGAACAAGTTGGGAAATATAGTATCACTAGCGTATTTACCACCTTACCACGCATCAATCAGAGAGAAAGATATCTTGATTCATAGATTCCTTCACTCAGCCACTAAATAGAATAGAAAATGTTGGATGTCAATCGTTAATATCTGATTTGAAGTAATTATGTGTAGAAATGGAAGACGAGTTTGTAATCATTCATAGAAATTTTATCATAAATATCAGCGTGTGTAGTTGAAGAGAAAATTGAAACCTGTAACGGTCCATACCTCATAACCTAAATTTGGAGATAATAGAACACGAAGAATCCACAATTGCATGGAGTAGTTTACCTAAATAATAAGTAGTCCTCCACAATCTCTTTTTGTACATCAACTTAGCCCATTGATTAAATTAGTTCAGAAGGTCTTCTCCTAAAGGATCGAAAGTATAAAAAATACAATCATCTCACCAAGTTTTATTGGTTTCTTCAACTCAACGAAAAAAAGGTTATTTTATTTTAGAAAGCAAAAAAAGCCGAACGAAAACATGCATTCAGATAGGTTCTCTTTATGTATTTCAAACAGAATTTTATTTATTTGTATTAATATCTGTTTGACGAACTTGTAATTGATTACGATATAATTTTGATAAAAATGATAGTTGATATTTCAATACATATCAACCACTTGATGATTGAATACGTTTAATATCATTCAATAAATCTATCAATTAATAAATCTGAATTGTTTTTTCTTACCCCACCAATGAGGAGTTTTAACAATTAATATTGGATATATTGTTGTGGAATATCAATTTGTGTTTTGTTAATATTTACATCAAGTATAGATTCAAAACAATGTTTAGACATTTATTCAGTTTATTTCAATGTTTTTGCTGAATGTAATCAATCAGTAGTGCCAAATATTTCTTGCTGTTGAAGTAGTGGAAGAAAACCAATACGAGTATGAAAAAGATGATGCTGTCCAGCAAGATCATTATTTGATGATGATCTAGAGTGCACTATAGCTGCTGTTGCTAATCACAGAAAGATTGTTTTTATGCTATCTATTTTCGGACACATTTTTTTCAACATACATTGACTCAATCCTCTAGAAATGCAATAAGCAATTACAGAGACAAAGGAACGGAGTGCGTACAAATTTCTAACTCTATATATTAACACTTCTTTGAGATCGTGTTTCACAAAATTTTATTATTAATCGATTTGTCATTTTGGATTTTTCTGGTTTTTTTAAAAATGTAGAAGTGATTTTTCATAGTCGCACTGAGGCTTTAACTAACCTTATACATCGATGTAATCTTGAAAGAAACCAGGACTCACTTTTGGATGAACATAAAAGTTGTCTGTGAATTTCGTAAGCCATGTAGATCGACTTAGAGCTTTTATGCTGATTTCAAATATATTATTTGTTTTGATAGACTGCTTGATTATATTGATCGAAAACCGTCAAAGATAAGTCAAAAAAGCAACTTTTGGCTCACATGAACAGTCTACATTTGGATAAATGTCTTCTCACAAATTGAGCTCAACACAATCTTATCATTTTGTAGATATTTGAATACTCGATCGAATGATATATAATTCCAAGCGGATTACTACTTTCACAGCTCAATAGAATAGGAAACTTGGTCATCAATCTCGTCAGATTTTACATAAAAGTGAACAATGTCATCTAAAAACAAAAGCGAATGAACAGCACTTTGTCATACTCCTATATGTTATTTGATATAAGTGTCAAGCTTAAGGAGCTAAAGAACGGCGATAAACTTTTCAGATAAACACTATATTGCATAAATAGTTATCACTATACAGTATGTAGAGAGGACGAACCGATTCATACTTACACCTAATAACTCTCTTCAATCAATTTTTTCTGGAAACATATGAAAGAAATCAAGAACTACCAAGAACTATCAATTTATGCATGAAAGACATATTAACACATTAACAACGATCGAACTATCCGTTCACTCATATCCACAACAATATCTCATTCACTTGTTGGAGGTGTACTTGTATTGACTTCATGAATATGTTCGCATATTACAAACAGCTCCAAATATATTAAAAAATAAACATCTCAAAATCAGAAAAATTTGGAAGACATTTACGAGTTCTATAGCATTCATTGTATGTTCATTAATATCCATGAACAAATGTAATTCATTTATTGATATAAAATCTGAATGCTTTCTGACGACTTTCGATTTTTAAACAGTTTAAAATATGAAAAATCGAACTATTACAGTCAAAAACCTTTACTTATATAATTATCTGCTCTGTATTCATGATTATAAAGTGTGAAATTGATAAATTTTAAGCTGTTACAATAATCAATAGAATCATGACATCAGTTTGCTCCTTCCTTGAGCTATTATCAATTTCAAAGCACAATTCAGAAAATGTCTGAGTTAATATTTCCTGAGCGATAATTATTTATTGTAAAACGATTTAGAAATTTTTATTGGAAATTATCTTGTAAACAAACTGTTGTTATTGAGTATGACTTTTAATTGAAAAAAAAAGAAAGAAAACCGAATAATTTATTGTCTAAAAATATTTTTTCTTAATTAAAATAGAAAAAAATATAATACGGAACCAATGAAGTATTGGATTCATACTTGAAAAATACACTAGCATTGATATAGTGAGATTTTGCTAGAATGAACAAATATTTTTCTAGAAATATCTTAATAAAGAATTACTCATTATTTTCTACAATCCAAGCAAATTTTCTTCTTAGAATGATGCTTGGGTTATTTAAAGAAAAGATTCATTGCTTATAAACTTAAGATGACTAGCTAATAAAGATTTATTTTATTTGTTGAAATTAGTACCATGTTTCAATTTTATTAGTGATGAATTTCTTAAAATTAAATCAATTAGTTGTTGTTTTTTCCTTTTGCATTGAAAGAGTAAAAGGATAAGACTTTCTCATAATAGCTTGAGAGAGCCTAGAATTATTCTTAGATGCAATTTTTTTCGATTACTGAAGACAATTAAATTATAACTTGGCTAGATTGAACGTGGTACTTGATAATTGATAAAAGAATTTTTACATTAGACGTCAATTATTTGAATAAAAAATATAATTATAAATTTTGTTAGGACATAAAGATCGTTATTTGCTTTTTTCCTCAAGACCCTTTTTTTACAATATATATATATATATAGAAAGATCTGCAGATATTTCTTTTTCGTAGTTTATCTCTTGTATTAGGATTAGTATGTGGGTGTTGATGAGTGTGACTGATATATTCTTTTCCTTCACATCCCATACTCACACCTTCTCGTACGTGCATGAGCTTTTACTTCTCGTTATGGTTCTATCAGGATGTTTCCTAATCGTGCTCGCGAATTGAACAGAATAGAAAAAAAACAATTCAATTAGTCGTGTTTATTTAAGGGGAAGCCCCCTCAGAAAAGTCAATTTTGGTCAAATTTATCGATTTGGTAATTTATAGCTCGTTAGATAGAGCAATGTGTCTATTCTCGAATGCAATAAAGTTGATTGATTTAATGATAAGATTTAAGTATATTACATAGGTTTTTCTGAACTTTCATATTGAAAAAATAAGGTTTTTAAAAAATTATTTTCCGTTTTTCGCAAAATCCGTTTTTTCGAGTATAGTGTTTACGCAGGGAAATCTTTCTCAATAACGAATCAATATAAAAGTGATAACATTTTTTTGTTATACAGCAGACACTTGAGGCTAGATCCTGATAGAACCCGATTTTTGAATTTCTCCTTTGTTTAAATAAAAAACTTAGACCTTTGATTTTAATTAGCGATTTTTTCGCCACGAATTTGAGAATTTTTCGGAAAAGGTTTTTTAAAAATCAAACAAAGGGAAATTAAAAAATCGGGCTCTATTAGGACCTAGCTCTAAGTGTACTGTACAATTTAAAAACAACCCTGACATGCTTAGCTCATATCCTTGTTTTGAAAACCTTTCCCGCGTAAAGGGTGTTTTTGGTCAATGAATTGACAATAACTCATGAGTATCTTGAAGATTTGGGGAGTTTAACCATAATCTATTCTAGCCAAGACTAACATTCTCTGAAATTTTGATTGAATTCCATGAAAAATTAAAAAAACTTTGTTTCTGAGAAGGCTCCCCCTTAATTTTGCAGCGTAATAACCCTATGTATTTTGCTTCTGTCTGTTTGCTTTATTTCATGTTTTTTATAATTCTTTTCGGATAAGGACTCTGTTGATAAGAACCATAAAGCAAGAGTAAAACATTCGCGAAAGGACTAAAAACTGACGGGTATCAAGGTGGATGTGAGTGTGGCTGTGTGCCTGTTACGGAAAGATAGAGACCGACACCTACATACACTGACACAGAATAATCAATTATAATCATGTTTTTTATCCTTTTTTTTTATATAAGTATTTCTCACTCTCATCTGCAATCACACATTCCACCATAATGTTTCTTTAGTCCTGTACCACACCAAAGTTGTGATTAATGTTCATCACGCACTTTGTCGACTATTTCGTTCGGTGAATTGTTCAAAAAGACGTCTGAATTGCTCACTGATGTTGTTATACTGGAAATAAATTGCAGTGACTTTCTATATGAAAAAGGCGAAAATGAGGATATGAAAGCGATGAAGTGAAAATGAGGGTCACCATGTTATTCTGCAATGCATCAGTTAGATATTGTGCTCCTGCGTCTCCGATATGATTTCCAGAGAGGTATAATGTAGTAAGTGCCTTTGTGAAGGAAAAAAACATGGAAATATGAAAGAAGTGACGAGAGAATGAGGCTTACCGTGTTATTTTTTAATGCATTAGCTAGATGTTGTGCTCCTTCGTCTTCAATTTGATTTTCACAAATATCTAATGTATTGAGTGTCTGTATGTAAAGGTACAGATGAGTATATTAGAGAGTTCATGAGACAAAAACGAGTTACCATGTTCGTTTGTAATGCATCAGCCAGATATTGTGTTCCAACAGATCCAATTTTATTCTGCGCCAGAATGAGTTTAGTGAGTGCCTATGTGAAAGGGTATTTTCTAAGATAGATAAAGAAAGAATGAAGGTTACCGTGTTGGTTTTTAATGCATCAGCTAAATATTGTGCTCCACCATTTGTGATCTTATTGCCACAGAGATCGAGCGCAGCAAGTGTCTATGTGAAAAAGAGTCGATAGATATATGAGAAAAAGGAAAACAAAAACTGGATCACCGTATTATTTCGTAATGCATCAGCTAAACATTGAGCACCGACATCGTCGATTTCATTGTTCCAAAGATCGAGTGTTCTGAGTGTCTTTGTAAAAAAAAAAGTAGCTATGAGTATATGAAAGAAATGAAGAGACAATGAGAATCACCGTATTTTTTTGTAATGCAGCAGCAATGTGTTGTGTTCCTTCGTTTCCAATTCTATTTCCAGACAGATGGAGTGTTTTGAGTCCCTGTATGAGGTAAAAACCAGATAGAACCATGCAAAATAGAAAGAAAGAATGAGAATAACTGTGTTATGTGGTAATGCATTAGCTAGATGATTTGCTCCGACAGGTCCAATATCATTTCTAGCCAGATGTAGTGTGGCGAGTGTCTGTGTGAAACATCAGAGATAGAAATTATAAGAGAAATAAACAAGGAATGAAAATCACCTTATTGTTTTTTAATGCATTAGCAAGATATTGTGCTCCTTCGTCTCGAATTTGATTTTCACGGAGGTCTACCATGAGAAGTGCCTGTGTGAAAACAGTGGGAATAGATGTATGAAAGACAGAAAGAGAGTCACCGTATTATTGATTAATTCAATCGCCACTTGTTGTGCTCCACTGGATCCAATATTTTCTCTACAGAGACCTAGTGTTCTGATTTTCTATTAGAAAATAAATAAATGCCTATATTTTATGATGAATAAAAGAAGAAAAACAAAGCAGACAGTTTTAATTCACAGATGTCCAGACAAGAAAAAGAAAAAAACATTTTGTCGGGAACAGAAACGTTTGTAAAAAAAATTTGACGAATATTGGAGTGTAATTGTAAAATTGATGGTTGTTTTTGGAAAAAAAAAGAGTTTTTTTTATCAACATCTACTGAGCCCAAGTTTAGAAATACTTTTCTCAATATGAGTATGATATCAATAGGAATTTTCACAGAACTTTAAATAATAAGGCTTCGTCCAATATATACTCGATGATCGACTCTGTATTTTTCATCATTCAGACTGTATTTCAGTTTTAATTGTATACTTAATTTCGTAAAAGTAATCCGATATCGGTATCAATGTAAATGAAATTATTAGTGGAAAGCGAGTAAAGAATGAGAATAAAAGTTGCACAGATTAAAGTTGAAGAATATTTAAAAAGAAATATTACAACGGTCAAAAAGACATATCAATAGAAATCCAAAGAAAAAAACCAAAATCAGTATATTGAAATCATTCAGAGATATTCATTGACGGCAAATTATGCGTTCGATATTACTGATGAAATAATTACAGAAAAGGAATACTTATAAAATTGTCATTTTTATATCACTCAGAAGCCTATTTAATATAGTATCGAATGATTATAAAATGGAAAGGAAACTATTTTTCTGGCATTTTATTTTATATTTCTATGTTAGTCATTTATTAACAAAACGGACGATCTATTTTATTTTCTCGGAACAGTACACTATTCTGTAATATATAGCAAAGTATGTGCTTGTTTATACGAAAGTCACTCTGATGTTACTGTATAAGTTAACTATTACTCAGATCCAAGTACAAAACTGATATAATACTTATGTATGGATGTTTTTGTGGAACTCACGTATATTTTCGAAGAAAATAGTGAGTGTAAGTTTTAAGTTCGAGGTTTTGCGGCTCCCCCCACCCCCACCCCCCTTCCCTTACAGACAAGCCCCCCTTACAGACCATAGCAACGAAAGAGAACATTACATACACATACCCCCCCCC
>CAJNOP010000048.1:397833-467006 GCA_905250075.1 Rotaria sp. Silwood1 | reverse complement strand
CCCCCTCCCCTCAAAATAGACTGCAACAACCGTATTCATCAAATACTCGATGGTGGAGAAAAATAACTTCAAATTAGAAAACAAAAAAAAAGATTATTATCGAGTATATAGCAATAATTATAAATGAAATCGAGCGCGCTTAAATGAAAAAACAATATTTTCTTTTTTAATATACCTTTTTAATATACAAATAAATAATAAATTCCCGCTCTTTTCATCGATTCTCAAGGAAAACAACTATAGTTGACGAGAAGTCTTTCAGTATACAGATGATGCGTCAGGTAATAAAGCTAAAGGTATACGTGAGTTCCACATTTCAGCTCCGCAGGAGCTGCGCTAACAAGCTTTTTTGCATCCATAAAGAGTAACTCACATATCTGTGGAGGCACTTCTACATATTGTAACTAATCAGTAATTGTCGAATGTTTTGAATTGAGAACTGATGAAAGTATTAGAGTCCATTGAACTGTTTGGAAGAAAAGAACGAATACACAACATCTGGCAAATAGTGGATTGTTTAATTGATATTGAATGCAGATCCATATGATCAAATGTACTTGCAGCAAGGCATACATATATTAATTATTAATCATTGCATCTACCATTAAAATGGATGCTGTTCAAGTTCTTATACAAACACAACATGCATTTTAGACACATATTAACAAAACAAAATGTACATAGATAGAGAAGAAATTGATTATATAATCTGAAAACTCATGTCGAACATCCGATTCATTATTTTTTGAAAACTTATATTCGTTTAATCTACAAAATTCCTTTTCGTGTAAGAAAATTGATGAACAAGAGAATTTCTTAACGTCAACTAATTATTACACTAATTTAATAGATCATTCGTCTTCTCTTGAGTGAATCTCTATTCGGAAGATATCGATTTCTGCAATTTCACTTTCATTTTTATTAACATAATGTATAGCTACGATGATTTCAAAATGGTGTTAGAAGTTTTTGTCATTTTTTTTGTAGTTCTGTGAACGTTTCTTAGAATACAGTTTAGTTTTCTTCTGATAGCTCTTCTTTTTAATTAATTTTTGAACTTTCGAAATTCCCACTAGTTAACCTTGCTTAGATTATGTTTCATTACATGAAGAATACTAAGTGATGAATATATTCATTTTATTTAAGAAAATATATGTAAGTCGGCAGTATTTTGTTTTATTTTGAGAATGTAGATGCATCCAATAATTCTCGAAAACTCAATAGTTGATATGTGTAAATAAATTGATTTTCCGATATAATATAGATTTTGAATATAATTTGTTTTGATTCTGCCAATGTTAGGATTGTAAATGATGAATGAAAGATTTTTAAAAACATGTTGATGTTTACCTTTTCCATTCAGATGAGCAAGAGATTTGATGTGAATGATTTTCAAAAGCAAGCGTACATTTCATCACAAGTGTATCTCATAATTATGATATTGGATCATGAATAATGACTGCAAGCATCTATGACATGGAAAGCTAAGTTAGTTTTCTAAATATTAAAATCAATGGTGGATAAAAGATAATTATTCTTGATAAATTTTCAATCGAATATTGAGAATACAGCAAAAGAAAAAAGCCTAGAAAAAATATTAATCTTTTTTCTGTTTATGATGTTTAATACAACTTTATATTGTATACTTTTGTCGAAATCAATAACTTCAGTTCGCTTACAAAACACTTAGCTGTTAATAAGTATTTTTGTTCTGGAATTAATTCATGTATTTCAAATGCAGCTGAATTTTCATGTTAACATCTGACGTATGTTTTAATTAGAGTTTTGTGACTACAAAGCTTTAAATATCGAAAAATATTTTTGGTACAATGATCAAGCGACAATATCAAAAAAGCAAAATAAAAAAAAATGATAATGGGAAATTTTACCTGATATCGATGATATGCATTAGTAATTGCATTTAATCTTTCGCAAATGTTGCGAACGGACAATATTATTGTATAGTCATCGAGGTTGTCCAAAATACGATAGACACTGTCAACAGGTAATGTAAGAAGAGTTGCAGGAGTTTTATCACACATAATTTCTGCTTGCTTTCAAATTGTATGCTTCTTGGGAATGAATGTTTGCTAAAACCTTTTTTCCTTTATAACATTCTGTTTGTTGACAATATTTCGTCAAACTACAATATGATTGTGCAATTATTTGCTTTCATAGAGAATTGAAAAAATAAAGCCTGTTTGCTAAAGTAACTACACGTGTACCTTTGTTTTTTTATCTATATACTATTACAAATTCTTTTCTGTGCCTCTCTTCGATACATGCGAAGCCTCATACTCACGTTTTTTTTCCTTCTGTTTCATTTTGGCCTTCGAGATAAAAGTGCGTAAAAGCAAACATTACAAAACATAAGTATATGTCCGCGAGCAGAAGAGAACAGGTAGACGAAACAAAGAAGCGAATGCATTGGTTAAAATATCAATATTCAAGTTCTGCGAGACATTCGCAATTCACAAAAAAACATGTTCGTCCGAAAAATTTTTGAAGACGGGATAATCAGGATCGGAAGGGTGTGGGTAGGTGTAGGTGTCTGAAATGAGAGAGAGAAAGATCCACACCCACACACATATTACATGATATTATATCAGCATATTTTATTTGAATGTTGTGTTAGTATTCATACTTTATATGAGAGAATACATTGATTAGTAAAAAGCAAAGTTAGATATAAATAATGATTTTGATTGTTTCATATTGAGTTTAGAAGTTTCATTTTTAGATTTTTGTTTTATGAGTTGTAAATCTAATGTGTATTTATCTTTAAATCAGTAATAAAACTAAACATTATTTTTTGTAGGATAATTAAAACATAATTTTGAAACTCTATTCATCAATTCTTGAAAAAGTAGAATTTTCACTTCTAATCTCGATTCATTCTTAGGCAAAACCAAATAAATATCAAAAATAAAGAAAATGACAAGATAAAAAAAATTTAGCTTCGCATTAAATATGAATGAATACAAAATAAAATTAGATATAAGTTTGATTAAATGAAATGTAATTTACAAATTAATGAATAACTTTAACATGTCAAGTAACTTTGACGTATAGCGTCTCTAACATTTGATGGATATTGACTCAATTTTTCTTCATTTGTTTGTTCAACACAAACTATGAAATAAGCTGAATTATTAGGAATATATCGATGTGATTCTTGACGAAGTTGAGTTTTATCAATAAAATCATCGAATCCAATACAATCATTGACATTATACATTTTTGCTGAACAGCATCTTATAATATGTTTTAATGGATAATTATCACTTTGATCAACCAAAATAAATTTAATATGACCAATAAAAGTATTACGAACTGGAAAATTCAGATGCATATGGAATGATATAAATTTAGCGTTAGTTTTGCCATTGAGGTGAACACGAGCAAATAATCGTTGACCATCTGTCAATGCTTGAAATTGCTTTGAATTAATACATAATTGTCTTTCAATAGTCGGACCCTCGGTTTCTGTGAGTACATTATCAACATGCAAGACGAGAGTACCATCTGTTGAGACAGGTGCATTTTCTAATTCAATTTGAAACATGTCATACGAATGCGCATAAAATTGTATAGTCTAAAAGTGATAAATTTTCTTTTTATAGAATAGAATTATTTCATGTATGTTTACATTATGTTCATTGTTCATTGATGCAGCTTGACGTTGTTCTCTATGATGATTTATCTCATGAATATTAGATGATGATTCGATACGACTTAAAATCTGATTCATCATCATATCATTGAATTCACCTAATTGTTGATGCGACTGCATAGTGGAAGTATGATTTGGATTTTTGTCTGTTTCTATGATTAAATTTCTTGCTGGAGACTGAATCGGATTAAGTACTATAGAAGTAAAACGTTAGAAGAAGAACAAAGTTTTAAAAAAACTTTACTTTGATCTATATATGATACAGCATTTGAAGTGATATCTGTTATATTTGAGGATGAAACAGATTCAGCTACAACAGTAGTCAGTTGTTCAATAAATTGTGAATAATCATTTAACTCAGTGTTTCTTGAAGATAAAAGCCTATCACTCTCGATTGGATTGATTGTAAGATCAATTAGAGCCGATTCATATTTAACTCGCTTTAAGCAGATAAAGTTAATAATACTTTTATAATGTGTCTGACTTAAATAATGCTGTTTTATTTGATCTTGTGGAAACTAAAAATAAATATTTAGCAGAAAAAATTGAACAATTTAATGAACATACTGGATTATGACAACCATAATCATGAAATGGACATCGATGGAAGTTTGTCGAAGCCATTCTATTAATTTGCTACTGCTTGATATTTCACCTGAAATATTTTGTTCAAAATTGTTTTTAATAGTGTGTAATACATATCAAAGAAAAATCACACATTGTAGGAAAAGTTAAAATCGTGGCAAGTAACTAAGATTTCAACTGATAACGAAATATTCTTTTGAAAAAAAATGACAAGATGAGAGCGAACTAAAGCATGTACTATCCGATGGCTACAGATATGCAAAACTAAGTTTTTTTTCATCTCACATCAATCATAGTGTCATTCTACAAGACATTATTCATATTACATTTAAAAATATTCTTCAGTACTCATTTTCTATTTTATTGGTCCTTCTTAAATTATATTTATGATTGAGGTTTAAGATAATTCGCTTATAACCATACAATATTCAATTCAAATCTTGAATTCCTGTTTGAAATAAATTTTTTTCGTAGTCTCGATCCTGTACAATTCTAAATAGGATACATAGATGAATATGGCAGTATCGAATAGTACAGAGCCTAAGACAGTAAGTTATAAAATCGAGTGCTTCAGAAAAAAAAAACTAAACAGTGCAAAATATTGAGATTATAATACAGAACAAGACAAAGTATTATTGTTTTCGACTTTGGTGCGTCATGTAGGATATTACAAAGTGAAAAGGAAAAGTGAATGAAAGGTTTTATGAAAATATGGGGGGAAGGGGGAGGGGCAAGCCAAGATAACATAAAATGACAAAAATAAAATAGGATAGTCAAAAGTCCAACACGAAAAAAAAACACAATATTCATGTTGAAGTGTCTAATGTAATCTAAATGTTGTTCTTGAAAATTTCACAATATGATTGTGAAATACAAATAGGTATTTTATGAAGATAAAACAGTATTTTACAATATTGGGTTGATCACAAAAACGAACTAACTTTAGGAATAAAAAAAACAATTTGATTCAATTAAATTTCTTTGACGTTTAAAAAATTTTTTTATCTTGTAGATATAATTGTATGATACTGGAAAATCATAAATATGTACGTGCTTTGAATAACTTTCTTCTGTTTATGATTATAAAAATAATCTGAAAATATACATAAAGCTAGTATTAACTTTGAACATAATAGAGCGATCAAAAATGATCGAGCACAAATAATAATAATAATAACAACAATGAAAGAAAAAAAAATACAATAACAAAAAACAACAACAAATTTAGTAGATTTTTTTTCATCATCATTCAAGCAAATGAATTTTATTGATCAATAATTTCGAACATCTGCAAGCGATTATTTAAATTTTCGCGAAAAATAATATGAAGACGATATGCGTACCGATATCGAGTTTGAGCCAAATTTTTCTGATTTTCGTTATCATAATAATTTCCAATACTCACAATACAAGCAGATAAATCCCAAATAATCAAACGAGTAAGACTCTCAGTATGTTGTAATGCACAAATAACATTTGGATGTTTTTCAGTCCATACACTATAATCATCTAAAGATTTATTTGGACAATAGATATATATGTTTCGTACATTCGAACGAATTAATATAGGTAAATATTCAATATTTGTTAGATCACATATAATAATTAAATGTGGATCATCACGATGGTAACAAACATGTTCTAAACAATTTTCCATCGAATGAGAAAATTTGACTGATCCGAGAACCGAATTAAGATGATTGAAAAGTGCATTGTGTACACGGTCAACAACAAATAAACATGGCCAAATACCTGAAATCATAAACAAAATAAAATTAGATCAATTTTCTACATATGTTGATCTTTACCATTATCGGAAAATTCCATCTGTTGTTTGTATTGAATAAATGGAGTAACACTTTGACTAGATTCTACATTATTAACTATTTCTATTTCATTTATCGATGAACAATTTTCTTTATTACTAAATGGAATATCAGCTGATGCAGTTGATATTTGCATATCATCATCCGGTTGATAATTATTACATTCAGAATTCTTTAAATTAATGATTTCATTACATTCATAAGGTAATGAAGATTTCTTTGATGATAAATCTATCAAATGCTCGATTGTTGATTGATTAGATTCACATTTTTGTTTATTATATATAAGATTTACACAAAGGTCTTTAATATCATTAAAAACACCTTTAACTTTTTCATAATTTTTTGCCCAATATTCATGATCAATTTTCTTTCCACAAAAAACATAAATTGAATTAATCTGTGATAAACAATTAAGAACCGGAACAAAATCTTTACCTAATGAACCGGATATAACTATGAAGAATTTATGTTTCGTAGTTTTAAAATTAATAATGAACTCCAAACATTCTTTTTCATTTGTAAAAATAAGAAATGAATTCATCAAACGACGAAGTTGATAGATTGAATACTGATCATCTTGTTCATCGTTATGAATACATTTATCTAACCATATCAATATATCATCATCATAAAATGTTGAAATGTTTATAGGATTTTTAAATTTATTGATATTACAGTCTATCAATAAAGATGGATCGATATCGATGTTGCCATTCATACGCCACTCTTTCAGAGACATCACTGCTTTTTCTCTCTTTGAATATTTACACAATGAAACTACCTAAATGAATGATTGTATGTTGTTGATGGCCACCTACTCAATATGCACAGTGTTCTCTTTTCTATTTTTGTGACAGCAAAAGTTTACTCATCGAATGTTGTAGATGTATTTTCGTGCACAAAAGAAACCGACTAATGCTATTTATTTGAGTCTTTTATGAAAAAACTAAACAGAACGCTAAAGAATTGCATGCTTTATAAAATGCGTAGATAAGTATATTTTTGAAAATTCTTTTTTTCATGCAAGAAAGTGAGTCAATAAAAAAAGTGTGATACGAAAATAATAGGACTTTACGAAATATTATATTTCCAACTGTTTTTTTGTTTGATGAAAGGTAAAAAAAATACAGCAGATAAATGTTTTTATCAAAGTCGTAATGCAGCATTGAAAGAGGGGGGCGGGGTCCGTTGGCAATTTTCAAAAGCAAGCGACGAATGCCACGCTTGGAGTTTATGATCAGTATACTCATATTGTATATCAACTTAAGCTAAGTTCTACAACATCATTTAACAAATAAAACTATGCACGAATTGCTATTGGGTGGAATGTGGGTGTGGGTATGAATGCGAATACACGCTTTATATCCACACCCACACCCTAACAACAACACAGTTCTACTGATGATGACACCTGGTATGGGTCAAAAGTTCTGTGGATATTCAAACAAATTAATTTATTATAATTTACTAGATGATTTACCATAGAAAAAAAATAAAAATCAATATTTTTTTTTAATTCATTATTTCGTCTTATTCTATCTGATAATTTATATTCATATACTCTAAAGAATTGATTACCATAGTCCTTTGATTTCAAATTCATGTTGAAATTTGAATGTTTTCTACTTTTTTTTTCAAGTATTTGTATGCAATAGAAGGTATTTAGTATCTTTTTTGACTACATTCATATAGAGACCAAGATCTACGACAATAAGTCCTATTTTTAAATGCGATAGATATTAACAAATAGAAGTGATAACTTATTTTACGCAAAATGATACTTATCTTGGTTTTGTTATATGACTGTCATGTATTACTAATATTTTTCTTCTTGGAATACTTATATATAATGATTATCCTTTGTCAGTAGTACACGTTCACTCATTGTTTTTATTTGGGTAGTTATGAGAGAAATGGCGTTTGATTTACAAACTAAATATTTACTAGAAATTTTACTTGACTAACACAATTTATTGACCAAGGTTCTTTTGTTAAAGAAATCTATACATCATATTAAGAATGTAATAAATTGTTGATAAGTCGACAACAAGAAAGAAAACGGTATTGTTTATAATAAATTAAGGCAAGACGATAACATTGAATAAGCTTCATTAAACTAATATATCAGAAATAGCTCTTCTGTTTAACGTCATGATCATCTATATGAAATTCATAAATTTGAAAAGTCTTTGTCACTTTTCATAAGAAGATTTCTTTCAACTTCTATATAAATGAAGTTCCATAATCTGTTAGTGTAATATTAATGAAAGCAACACCCACACAAGTCATACCTTAGCGTTAATTTGACAACGAAGAATTATAGCTTCAATTGATTATTCTAAACCTGTAATAGAACTATTATATATCTACTATTAATCAAAGTTTCATTTTGCATCAAGAAAAACCACATGTAAAATAAAATACAAAAATAATGTTTATCTAATAATCAAATAAATTCTTATTGAAATAGCTTTATTTTAATATCAATCGTTATTTTTATTTAGAGTCTTTGTTGATTTGGGTTCATTTCAAGCATTTGGTATAGCTACAAATTTAAAACAATCAAAACTTCCCAATGATAGTCGTCCTTTACTTGCTCAACCTATTTCACAATCAGCATCACCAACATTGTCATCTAGTCAACAAAAAATATTAAAAGTTGAATTTGAAATAAATCCAATTAGATAAATCATCGGATTATTGTGTTAAAACTGTTTCACAATCTTTAGAAGTTAAACACAGTGCAATAAATATAAAATTTCATCTCTATAATCTAAAAACTTCTTCTATTTAGCCAACAATTAATAAATTAGCTTAATGTTTTGCACAAAATATTCAACGTAATCTTCAACGAGAAATTATAATTAAAAATTCTTGTTTTCTTTTTTCAAATAAATTTATTTTAGTGTTAAACAAATTACTTATTCAACTTATAAAGATGTTAAACATCCATACTTTCTCTAAATTGTCTTTTTTTTTCTTCTAGTGGTGTTACAGTAATTTGGATTGACTTCAGTCATTTAAGATTAAAACAGAGTACAAAGTCGAGTGATAATAGAGAACAATATTTACTTCACTAGAACAAGCGAAAATAAGAACGAAACGATTTTGTTTTATTCTTATACATTTTCTTTATGATAAGATATTGAAGAAGTTCGTGCAAGATCTCATACACTATTCAATTTAAAACTTGACAAAATTCAATTAATTTATGCGAATTGAAGTAACATGCAAAATGAATCTATTACAACTTGAACAAAAGAGAATATGAGTGTGGGCGTGCGTCGGTGTGTGAAGGTTGGGGTGTGAGTATGGTCGGGTGTGGGGTATGATTGTTCGTCTTCAGTATCGTTACCCACACCCACACCCTATTATTCCATGAATACTGACTAGTCTATGAATCACTGAGTACAACATGTTTTGAAATGTTTTAGAAAATTTGATGACACAACTCCAATAATGATGTGTATATCAATTTAGGTGAAGTTTTAGTTTTTTTAAGCAGGTGATTTTTATGAGTGTCAATTTAGGTGTGAGCGAATGTGAAAAGAAGAACTGCACTCACACACCCATACTCACCCTCACCCACATCCTTCTCCTTCATTCCAACAAATTCATCATCGTTTTTCCGTGATGAAGGTAGTAAAATGTTCGCTTCTTGAAAGTCATAGAAAAAGTAAAACAACATGACGTAAATTGCCATAGGAGGTGAAATGAAGTGAAGTGGCATTTGTTATTACAGTTACGGCATGGGCTTTTTTTCTCTTTTTCAGTTTGTCAAGCGACTCGAAATTTTGTTGACACTTGTGCAGCACAGGATTGGTGTTCATGTTGGAAGTTTTTTTCCGCAGATTACAAGATAGAAATTGCACAACACATTTAACTCAAGATGTTTCAAGTTTAGAGGGCCACTCAAGAATTCACAGAACACGGACACAAATCGAATTGTTTTCTACTCTTCACAAAGACAAAAGATACGCTTACAAACAGCAGTGGTGAATCATTTCACCTGAACTGATACTTAACGTGAGTACAGTACGATATTCTTCTAATGCTTGTTTTTCTGACAAAGTAGAAATCGCTGTCAATATAATACCAATTCTTTCAAAAGGTAAAGGGTGGTTTTATGGTGGCTCAGTCTATTTTGCTCAATCTATCGGAACATCGGAGAACGTCATCTTCTAATCAACATGTTCTGTTGACCTTGCCGAGAAAAGCATGACGTTTCAATTTGACTACATAAACTATTCTGTCTAAATAGAAGTGTTCTACTATGAAAACAAGGATTATAGTCGAACTATTTATGGCAATGTGTCACATGCACAACCGTTTAAAGTTTTGCATGATTGTTCAAAATCCTACAAAATTCTGCACACTAATTTTGAAGTATAAAAAGATTATGCCACTTTCTTTCAAAACTCTTTCGGCTTATTTCAATATAAATACGAAACTTCAAAACGGTTCAACAGGATATCTATAGCGAAAACATGTTCCAAAAAGTTTGATATGAAACTGTTTCTCAATCATCGTAACTTTCTTTTACAAATAATTTAACATATATTCACAAGTGCTATCACATACAGTTAATTTTCTTTCATGTCTGTCTACAACGCATCATTCTAATGTCATTTTTAACTTTTTCTTCGCAACTAAAGCAAGAACCATATAGTATTTGTTTACTTCAAATGCATAGAACTTCAGAACAGAAAGTCTCATTTTGTTCCTCTGAATAGCCTACACTGTTTACCAATAGTTTATGATTCGGTGAAAAATCAATAGATAAGGCGTTATATCTATGAACCTTTATTTCGTTTCCGCTGTACCCAATTTAAAAATAAAACAAAATTCTGCTTCTATGCTCTGCGTTCTATATCACTGTCTTTAGTTGTTTCTTTTGGAGAAAAGATTTGTAGTAAGCTTTAAGTCAAAAACAGAAGATCACGTCATAATCACAATACAATCATGACTGTGTTTGAAAAGTTTTTCTTCCCATTGATTTCACAACTAAGCCAAGTACGATTTTGCGTAGTAAACGGCTGAAAGGTCCCTGTCGCCATCGCCAACACTGACAATGATCGTGTAATCAAAATTGCTGTTTCCAGAGAAAAAATTTTCCGTATCTATTTCTTTTCATAAAAAAAGAGTATGGTTGAGCTTGTTTTCTCTCATAAACCTGTGCTGGAAAGCTTTTTTTCGTTTATAAAGCAAGAAATATGGTCGAATACGTTTAGGAATTATTTGTTTCTTTTCTTAGAAAAGAATATAACCGAGCACGATTTTTTCAAAAGTACGTTTTTCAGATGTATGTTTCTTCATATTTATTTTGAATTTGTATTCAACACTGATCAATTATGTTGAAAACAACCGATCCGTCGAACATAACAGCGCACGTTGGATTTTAACTGATTACATTAAATTTTAGTTGCTTCCTAATCAATTTTTCTTCAATAAGAAATCGATTAAATCTTGATGATTTCAACTGATTATAATCTGATTTTTTTTCATATGTTTTCACATGGGAAAGTGGCAAAAAGGGATGGAGTGGAATAAAAAGAAATATTCTTAGCCATAGAACCATTTTGGGAGAACATATGATTGATGGTAAAGAACTATTTTTAGGATGAAATCGGAACTGATTGTGTATAGAAATCCAGACTCTTTTCTTTTCCAGAACCTCTTTGAGAGTTTTGCGTGTTACTTGATGGTAGAATCCATAGAAGTGTCTGCTATACTCTTTTTTTATATTAGTACACAGTAGACTTCGAAGAAGTCGTATAGTTGTAAAGTAGAAACTAAAAGTTTAGGACATTTATTTTTTGGTTTTCGCTCTGACAGCCATTTACTGGATCCTTAAATATAAATTGAGCGCACGTTGAGTCATACAGCATTTAAACAAAGAGTATGTAGGCCGCTAATATTACTGTCCAAAAAGCGACTATACTACATTTCAGAACAGGCGACGGACGGAATGAATTACTAGAGAACAACCAGATTTTACGTCAAGTATGCAGCTAAAATTCCAGCTTCATTAGTATTCGGCCAACATGGACTTCACTATTTGCTACCTAGTGCGCTTTTCTTTCGAGAATAATTCAAATTGAAGCTTTTAAAGTCAAGAAGAACATCATATATGAAGGCAAAACAATTGTAAATAGAAAGTAAAAATTCCGTTGCTATGTAGAAGCAAATAATTTATTCTCATGAATCGTTTTTTCTAAGTGAAAGTCTCGCCTTGATACTTGCATCACCAGGTCACGTAGATTCAATAGCACGAAAAGTTAATGCTTTTCCAAAAAGAATGGCGAAGGGTCAAAACACTAGTGGAGGACTGCCTGGAATTAAAAAATATCTCGACCATATGATGAGCTGATATAAAAGGATTGGTAAATATGATGTTTACGGAGCCGTCTACAAGGCAAGATTTTCGAAGCAAGAAGCATTGGAGACAATTAGAGAACTTTTCAGATACGGAAGCTACGAATACTATTCTCTTTATTATAGCGGTCATGGGGTGGCGAAAAGTGGAGATGGGGTTTTCTCCGATGGTACAATTGCACTCGATGAAATCATATTTGCATGGACGGATGTTATTACTCGACGGTCTTCGATGTTGTCGATTATGATGGATTCATGCTTTTCAGGAGCCTGAATTAAGCGTGCTGAGCAAATAAGAAAGTCGAACAAACACTGGAAAGCTTCGTTTGTCTGTGCATGTGAAGCTGATGAAGAAGCTTGTGACACGAATGAAGGAGGAAAGTTTACTCTAAGTTTTATTGAATACGATACGCCGACAAATAACGATCGCGTTGTCGGTCCAATTAAAGCTTTCTGATAATGTTATGGAGAACTAGATAGTGACATTGAAAGTACCTGTTTTTTTCAAAAATATTGTTGTGTCATAAGTTTCTCTTTTAAAAAAATATTATACTTCTGAAAATAAGCTAGTGTTGATGGCAGGCTTCGAAAATTACAAAGACAACCATCAAGTCAGACAAAACCAAAAGCAATTTTGAAAAGAAAGAGGAAAAAGAAGAACCCGCGTTAGCAAAATCGCGCGAAAATAGGGTGTGGGTATGTTGTAAGTGTGATTGAGTGTGGGTGCGAGTTTGGGTGTAGTTGTAGAGGTATAGATGTGGAGATGTGAACATGGAAGTGTGGAGGTGTGGGTGTGGCTGTAACTGTTGATGTGGATGTGGATGATGTGGGTAAAAGAAAAACAATTATCCATATTCATTTGAAGTTCTTTGACAAGAGAAGAATGAGTTTGACTCTGAATGCCGAAATATGAACTTGATGGTTGAAAAGGAACCGAAAATAGAAGAAACAACGAGTCATTTTGAATCAGACATGGGTGTTTGTTTTATTTTGATTAATAAAAAACATAGTTCATGTTTAGAGTTCAAAGTATTTGTATCTCTTTGGATCTTTCCTAGAGTTATGTGTCGCTTTAGCCACTGTTACTTTTCAAAGTTCTCTGTTTGTTTCATTATCTCGTAGGTTCTGTTCTCAGATTCGAAAAATATTTATTAAGATACAAATTTGCGTAGAAACAGCGCGTAAAAATTAATGTGAAGTGTTAATTTCTACTTTCTGAGTCGAATGCGTTCTTGATTGTATGTCTTTTTCTTTGATGTATCAATCGTTGAGTCTGGTCTTTCAAACTTCGTGAAACCTCGTCCATTGCGTTTTAGGTACAAGACATAAATAAAACTGAGACAACCGTTCCCATTATCTGGCAAAGTAATTCCTACTTCTCCTGTGCTCTCGTAGGAAGAGCATTTTGAGTTTGTGGTTCCCAGAATAAGAGCTAAAAAGTGAGTAAAAACTAGATAAATAATGCTCTCGTTCTATTGAAGAGACAGAATTTTTACGAATTGCACTACGTATTTCGCCTAAAATAATTAAGATGCATCACGGATACATTGGCATGAACTACAGAAACTTTTATTTATGAAAGAATGCAACGTACTTTTTGACGTGGTCGCTTTTAACGACTTAACGCATTTCGTTCGATCTTTTTGCTTTGTTAATAATGCGGAGCGAAGAACTTCAAGCAATAGCGAGTAAGCGGATAGAGAAGTAGAGACAGATACTTTTTTCTAAGAAATGTCTGGTTGTAGGTGTGGTCGTTGTTCTGTTCTTCAATAACACACACACACACACCCACAGTCAAAGCCATAGCCACATCAATACCCACACCGACACCCATCCACATCAACACTCCACATCCACACCCACACCCACACCCTTCATCCCTTCCTTTAAAACACATTATGAGAAAAACTCCAATTTTCATGTTGGAAAGAAGGATATTCTTGAATCACTAGAATGTGGGATTTTTGTTTTCTTCTCTATTTTTCGTTTCAGTATGTTTATTTTTTGCATGATGTCATAAGTACGAATTGGAACTTTTCGTTTTCTTTTCTGTTGTTTGCTGCGGTATGTTTTTTCCTGCAATGTGTCATAACTATTTTAGAGATGAGAGTTTTTTTCGTTCGCTGCTGTAAAATACAATAAACTTCATACACTACAGCGTTCGTTCATCGTGTGCGTTTGCATTGTACTGACAACAGAATGCAACCAAAATCTCTAGAATTCAGCGACTTGTACATAGCATGTCGAGATGGAGATTTTTATCTTGTCGAAGGCTTACTCGCGTCCATGTCTGTGGAACAAATAAATTCCATTGAATTTGATGGTAGCACTCCACTACATATTGCTTCGTCAAACGGTCATGCTAGAATTGTGGAGTTACTACTGAACACAGAAGTAGTGTCAAGATCTTTTCGAAATCAATACAATCTAACGGCCTATGATGAAGCCCAATCAGAAGAGATTCGACGATTATTTAAACGAAAAAATGGGGCTGCACGATTTTGTGATGGCATGCAAGACCAAGGAATACAAATTGAATGGATGAAAGCTGACCCGTCAGTTCAACAAGTAGTTGCTTGGGAACTCAAAAATCATAAGTGGCCATGGCATAAAAAACCAGGTCTCGATGAATGGGTTAACTGTATACGCCAAAAGTATCTCGATGGCTCCCTAAAAGATATGAAAGGTATAGGTTTAATTCGTTTCTTTTATCAAAATGCTCAAGCTACTAATGACCCAGTACAATTAATAAGAGCATATACAGCAGAAACACAGTATTACAAAATACTAAACGAACGGTTAGCTCAGTTACATGAGTTACATGAAAGTGATAATTGGTGGGGACATCAGGATCTTCTCGATATAATGTTATCTCATCCATCTCTGGATCGGTTCACGTACATAGGTACTACGTATCGAGGTATGAGAATTATGCAACATGATTTAAAACTGTATTCTGTGGGTACTTCACTGATGAACAAAGCATTTCTATCAACGTCAAAAGATCGAGCAGTTGCTGAAGCTTTTGGTGATTCATGTGGCATCCAAGATGGAAAATTTTCGGCGATCTGCACGTATGAAATTCGTAAACCTCGTTCAGCACTAGAAGGACCTATTCAATTATTCGATAATGATTTTATCGACCATAATTTAAAAATCCAAAACGACTACGTCATTTTTAAAATGCACTACATTGAAATCATATCTGAGTATGCACATGAACGAGAAGTGTTGCTAAATCCTTATATTTTATTTCAAGTTAAGCGAGTTACAAGAAAAAATACAGTTAATAAGGACACTGTATTCGAAATTGAGCTAGCAGAGTGTGACTGAAAAACTACTAATAAGCTCTACACTTTATATACAACTTACGAAGGAATATTTCCAACTGTCCAATCGCTTTTGAATTCGAACTGGGTACATAAGATAGACTCTAATGAGATATGAAAAAACCCAAAAGGACAATTCTATTTAGACCTTCTGCCCATAAGTATAAGCATTCTACTAGAATTGAAGCCTATAGTATAGTAGATATCAACCAAATAATTGACACTTTTTCGATCTGAAACCATACCGACAGACAGATCTATCTGGGAGTTGAATGCCCTGAAAATTTCCTCTCAGAAGAATATTTTCTTTCTGAAATATTAAGTTCTCAAAACACAGAAAATTCTAGCATTTTTTGTGGAACATAAGTGATTTTTGAGACTTTAATACTTCGAAAATAAACTATCATTTTAAGATTAAAATCTCACGGCATTCTACTGCTAAATAGATCTGCCTGTGAACAAAATCTCAGATCAAAATACTATCATTCGATTCCTTGACATATACCATATTAGAGGCTAAAATTTCAGTAAAATGCTTATAACTCTGAACAAAAATTCTAAGGAAATTCATCCTTTTCAGGTTTTTCATATGTCCTTCGGATCTATTTTATGCACCTAGTTCGAACTCAGAAACGGTTGGATAGTTGAAAACGTTCCCTCTTAAGAACCAGTGTTCTAAGAAAATGTATCATGTTCATTTTTATCTTTTTCTCTACATTGACCTTGTAACCGTTCTCTTCTCGTCTGGTCACTACCTTCTCATATAATTACTACTTTCGGCTAATGCTTTTTTCATCTATCTTATCTAAGCATGCGTTCTTGGTGTGAATGATATGACTTATTGTTTGAAGAGGTCAAATAAAAAGGTACTGCTATCTCTTGGGTACTTATTTTCCAGAGTTTGTCACACAGTGGCTATTAATTAATGAGACAAAGGATACGTGAGTGTGGGTGGGGGTGTGACCGGGTGTCGGTGGGTGTTTATGAATGATTCACCAACATCCACACCCACACCTTCATATGAATTCTGTTGCATAATATTTATACGAAAAAGAAACTAAGCATTCATAACTAAATTGGCTCACGGTCTCCTGAATGAAAGAGAATAGTATAAAGTTGTTGGTATTGTCGTCGATATTTTACGCATTTAAAATATTCTTTCTATGCAAAATGAAATTATGAATTTCGACTACAATAGTGCTCAACTGATTTCTGCTTAATTCTGAATAGTATCATTAATATTATAACTAACTCATTAGTGTTTCTCGAACAAGATTTATAAATAACTCAATTAAATATGGAAATATTCTTTCTGAATGAATTGATATAAATTTTCTTATTATCAATAGAAACTACTAGCCAAAAAGAAACAGTCAAAAATCAACCGTTTGGAAGAAATCAATTTTTTGTATGCCTTTAAAAATCTTAAACATAGTTTATTTCTCATTTGTATCTTCTCCAGTTCTGAAATATAGATCAAGACATTTAGAAATGTAAAGATATATTTTCATAATAATGAAGTTTCAGCAGTATTCCTATGAGACAGTTGAAAAGCAGTCGACAAGTGTACAAAGAAAGGATGTGACTGCATTCTAAATCAAATGTCAGTCTGTACCTGAACTATATCTATAACCATAAAACATGCCATTCGCTTACATTTTATTCCATAACATGCAGAATATTCGACTACGTTTTTCGGAAAAGAATGTTATGATAATGTGGTGAAGCATGAAGAAAGTAGAGAGGGAGAGAGAGAGAGAATGCGAAACTATTTTATTCATACAAAAAACAAATGATAAGAATGATTCTCACACTTCCACATCATGCATACCAACTCACAATTGTCTAGTGATACAAGAACAGCACTTGCTTAATGATTTCTTCGAGACTAAAATTCGCTCACAAACTTGAGAAATTACATTGTCAGTATTATTATCATAGGGGACCGAGGTTTTTCCGTCTAGCAAAGTTTCCATCCACATTCGATTGAAACTAAAATTAGGCTCAGCTTGGACTGCAATAAAGCTTTTCTTTTCAGTTTGTAATGTATTTGTAGAAATTGCGTAAGATAATTCTTGAAATTTATTACTGTTTTCACCATAGGTTGTTGATACTATAGGAATAATAACTGTTGCCGATTGAATCACTGGAACTACATATTCCCATACGTCGTCCCAAGATTCTACGTGTTCATAGTCGACCCAAATGGGTATTTTCATTTTCTTGCGCAACTCACTCACAAAATTTTCGCAAAACTTTTGATCGGCGGCATCATAACTGATGTATATCATTGATGATTTTTCTTTTTTCAATTGATTTGGTGATATGGTTTGCTGAAGGTTACACCAAATTCGCTTGGCATCATCTTGTTTTGGACGCTTAGCAAGACTTTCGATGATTACGCAAAACTGGTTGATTTCAGTTAACTTTTTCTGATACTCTGAATAATTGGATATTTGTAACAAAATTTTAAGTAAATATTTTGCAGCGCGTTTTTCGAGGTCATCTGCTTCCTTATCCAGCAATGCCCCATATATAGATAAGAGACTTTGTGAAAAGAACTCAATCGGTTTCGTTTCGCCATACTGTTCATCGCCTAGAATAGTTTTTATTACGTACGTATTCGAAAAAGCACGATGTAATAACTCCAACAATTCTGATAAATGAAATCCAAGGTGCCTTAAATTGTTGGTACTGGCAGTATCCCTACATCGTTGGTACAAAATTTTGCTAACCCAAAGAATGAATTCTTTATTTTCTTCTGGTTGTTCATCACTTGTAGCTACTCCAATCAATGCCATACCAAATGATAGTTTCAGTTCTTCATCGTTTTTATCGTCGATTAACTGCTTACATTTCATCAAAACTTCGAATGCTTTTTCCTTTCGTAGCTGTGCCGAACCTGTCTTATCCCTTGACAGATTGTGAATAATAGCAAATATGGGAACACCAAGTTTGTTGATATGAAATACGAATTGATCTGTAAGAATCCAACGAAGCGATTTTTCAGCAAAAGTCATTTCAACGAACAAGGGAACAAGTGCGATTTTGTCCGACAGATTCCATATAAGAGATAAAATGCTGGTTATTACTTCTATTAGTATCGAAGAACTGCTATTATTTGTACCAATCAGATATCGATCAACCACCGTCAAGAAAGAGCTAAAAACAGAGCGGTAATTTTTTCCGAATTCGTATGCCGATTGTAGGACTGTCGTGGCAGCACACTTACAAGCAAAGTCCATGTATATTTGAAAAAGTTTTGCAAAGTCGATACTCTTTTCTTCCAAGCATTGTTCATTAGTTGTGGCAGACTCTAAACAATTCAAAATATTACCTTCATATACGATATTCACTATACATCGTCTGTTTTTTCATTTGTTTTCAATTATATAGTCCAAATTCTTGTTCATACAGCTTTTAAATGTATCTCCTCTATTATACCTACTAAATCCTCAGCTATTAACCAAGCGTACGCAGCTAAAACATTAAGAATCACATAGAACATTACCTATGGTTGAAATTGCCTGATTTGACAGAAGTCGTTCACAACAAATGTTAGCAAGACCATCTTTAGCAAGGTTCATAAGAATTGAATCGAACATGTCGCTGGCATATTCTTGATAGTTACCTGCATCTTTAACAATTTTATACTCCAGATAGGTAAGTGCTTTACGAAGCATTAACTGAAAAGATGTTCGGGATATTATGAGACCAGAATCATCGATAGCACAGATGCGAATAACTATGTTAAATACCGTGATGATAAACATTGCACGTCTCTGAAGAGTCATTTTGTTGATTATATCCTCCAGATGTGTATTTACATAATCAAAGATGCTATCTATATTATGGGTATCCCAGGCGTCTTCTGTCGTATTACCAGAACTATTCGACTTAGTTAATAACTTTAAAGTGTTGTCGAATTCTTGAAGAAGTTTGAAATAATTAGGTCTTTTTCTTGGCGATTTGTTTGAATCTTTCTCTTCCAATGTCATCGAGTCGTTTTCTGCCATCTAAAACAAAGACACGTCACTAATACATACGTACATACGACATACATTTTATATTCCTCAAGTTCTCATCGATTAGAAGTAAAAAAATATGTATTTTACTTCAGTGACTCGCTTCAAGTTCGAAATCAAGAAGAAAATGTCTCATTTATAAACATGCCAAGAAAAGAAAAAAAGAGTCAAAGGAGAGAAAAAGAGAGAACAAGCACAAGTGTTTGATTAAATATTATATAAAATGTAACAGCTGGAGAAGTAAGTCTTACTCGTTTAAAGAAAAATAAGCATTTATGTAAGTAGCAGGAAATCAAATAAAAATTAGTGTTCCCTGATTACACTAAATTGTGTCGGTAGTTGCATACCATCCATAGAAAGAACAGAAAAAAAAATATGAAAATTATTTTTTTCTTTTCATTTCTATTGGGACTCGCTTTGCATATGCTCGCTCTTCTAAAAAGTTGATACTGCTGCATAATTTCTTTTTCTCCTGTTGAGTTGGTAAGAACTATCCATGTAGCCGATCACCGAAATAATGGATGCAATTACATTATATTGCAATGTATTTCATGGCTTTTAATGGATTATTTTTGCAAATAAGGCATTATCTGCGAAATAATTCATTAAAATACATAAAGCAGGTTGCATTGCAATGTAATTGCATCCATTACTTCTGCGATCGACTACATCGGTAGTAACTGTAAAGTTGCATTTTCTAGAAGAATGACGATCAATATCGAAGTATGAAGCAATCAACTGATCATAAACCAACATCTAATAATGTATGTGTCTATGAAATTTTCTTTTTCTTTTCTCATTTTGTGTTTTGTTTTCAATATCTACGATAAGTCGATTCCTTGGAGTACTGCCATTGATCGATTGAACTTTCAGAAACGTATATGTACAACGTTCATCGCAAAAGAGTAAGAGCATCTGATTTTTTTGAAGTTTCTAATGATGAAATGTTACTCGATCATCTAGAACCAACAGTGAATGTTGTATCTGTAACTATGATCACTCTGACAGTGAAAAGTCTCCACTCATCAAAACATGGGATTTGGAATCGAACACGCAGTCAGAAGTTTCCAAATGCTATGGAATACTATCTCAATCAAAACGTCCTGTACGTTATAGGATTATCCAATAAATAAAATGATTTCGTTTCTTTTTTTCTTTATCATAGTATCTACGATGCGATGTCAAGACAGAACTCGACCAACTCTGTTTGGTATTGTTCGGGATATGGGACATACCAGTTCCTGGCCTTATCATGCGAATGATGAGCGATGCAGATTCGACACCGAACATTAAAACAGAAAAAGAACTATTGCAAGCTATTTCAGATGCTGCTGTTGCATCAGGTAGGCCTAAACATTTATTCAAACTAATGAAGAAACATTTGCTCGATTCTAGATGCATGGATTATAACCAGTGGTTATAAGGAAGAGAGCATTTCAGAATTGATTGGTGAAATAGTGTATAAAAATCAGATAAAAAATTCTGAGATAAATTTCAGTGCGATTGCTGTTGGAAAATGGGGCAATGTTCATGATTGTCACAGACTTGCGGACAGGTTTGACACGCTCAGCTTTTACAAAACATCTTTCACTATAGCCAATTGTTTGCTATTGAAATTTTTCTCTTGAATGTTGTTCTATCGCATAAGTGCTTGACACTGTTCTTTTAGAAATCCTATCAACGAGTCCTCAATGCATAAAGGACATGGACGATACAAGCTAGAGTCACATCACACACACTATATTTTTTTCGATGATGGTACATGTAATTCGTTGGATACTGGTGAATTCGCTTCAAATCTTGCTCGAGAAATATCATGTGGAGCAAGACGCAGAAGTCAATATTTTTCGAAGCATTTAAATCATAATACTTACCAGTATATTTGTATTTTTTAAATTTAGTCCCATTAATTACTATTCTTGTCGGCGGTACTCTTCATGCAGTTTCATCGATATTCACTGATTTACAAAAACGAATTCCCATTGTAATTGTCGAAGTAAGTCGTACATCTTTCACAAGTAGAAAAACAAATATGGAATCTCCTTTGAATTACACAGGGAAGTGGACGGTTGGCTGATATATTGTGTAAATACCTTAGATTAACCGAAAGTAAGTGAATTATTTTTCAAGATTATCTCTCAATCATTGAAGGAGCTTGTGAGAAACCAACATTTGCTTGTAACCAGTCGAAATATCTTGAATTTTCAAGGCATAGGTGTACAAAAGTCTTAAAAGTGTTCACGGAAATTTCTACTTCATCGAACAATTTGCTCAAGATATTTTTTTTTCAAAAACACAAGTTTAAAAGGATAATCTTCTGAATGACCGAACATTATATCCAATCAAATAATACAGACTCAAGTTTAGGATCGAAACATAGGCCCTGCTTACCGTTAAACAATTCAAATAGATCTTTTTTTTTCATTTGTAACTTCTTGATAATTGGAAAATCTTTTTGAAAGCTTCAACAAAATCATTTTAACCATCGTAACTAGAAATTAAACCTTAGGTGTGAGTACAGACATAAGAAAAACAGCAAACCATATTGCATATGAAAGGACAAAATCACGAGTCAATAACGACAGATACGACTAAAAAAGGCATAATTCTAGACAAAAGATCAAGATTTTTTCATTGAAGGTTTTTATAAGTCATACAAAATGGAAAATCAAGAGTCCAATGATCAAGATGAAGCATTGAGTGACCATGAAGATGATGTAGATATAACGATGATTGATGAAGAATTTTTGCAAAATGATGCTGAAATTTCATCTACATCGAAAAAGATTACGTAAGTTTCAATATCAAAAACAATTAATATTACATGTATATTATTGGCATACGTAGTTTGAGAGAAGCCTTGCAACCGCTCGGCAAAAATCGCGTCGACTTTGCTAATGATGTACGAAAGCTCTACAGCATCATTCGACTGGAAGAATATGAAGCTAAAGGGAAGAAGTTACCTGGAAGCGAACTATTGAGTGTGGATGAAGAAAAATCTCTTGGACAATATTTGTTTAAACTTGCAACCTGTCTCACAGCTGCTTTTCGAGAAAATATACATGTTTTCAATATCAACGCATCGAAGTCCTTGAGGGAAACGATTTATCATGCTTTCGTTCAAGGTAAGTCGATATAAAGTGTAAAACTGTGTTGTGCATGTGTTGAACTGGTTGAATGTTAACAAGAAGTCGAGTTTTAACATGATCCTTCTCGCTTACATAATAGGAAATTATAATCATAAAACAATAACTTTACAATACATTTTGTTTTGTTATTAGCAAAAGACAATCTTTCATGGGCTAATAAGTCTCACATGGTTATCGATGATCAAGTACATCTAGCACTTCGCTGGAGCATTGCCGATACTACCACTGAAAACCAGTCAATGGCTACTGGAAGGATCTGGAATGATACTAGTAAAGTAGGTTTTTTATTATATTCTTTGGACTTCTTATAATACTTGTTTCATTCTAGATTGCACAAAACCGATTGCTTCTGATCGATGCACTAAGTAAAAATCTACTTATTTTCGTTAGTAATTTCGTGAAACTTGACATTGATATTACTGTTTTACTTGGTCCTGCCAGTTATTCATCAACAGCAGCTAATAATAGTTGGTCTCGAAAACATCAATATTTGAAGGAGTTATATTCGGAGACAAGACGCAAAAATGTAAGAAAAATGTGTTTTTGAAGTGAATGCTCATATTACGTAGTACTTGTTTTTTTGTTATGTAGAGAGATCCGTTGTATTTACTGGATAATATCAGTAGCAAGCTTGATTTCAAAGAAGAAAAGCAGTTAGGTATTGTTTTCAAAAAGTTGGTAGGTGATGTCATAAATCCTCTTTATGAGAATCAATCAATACTTGAATCGAAGCCATTAAAATCGGAAGGAAATACTAAGATAGAGCAGATGGATGCTGAATATATTTATCGCGATCTCTTTCTATGGTGTGTGCTAACTTACCGACTTGAAATGGCTAAAATTTTTCTGGGTCAAATGAGCACTCGTATTTGCTCGGCACTGATTGCTTCAAAAATTCTAAAATCGCTAGCTGTCTATGCACCAGATCAAGTCGCAAAAGAAATACTGTTTTCCAAAGCGGCTGATTTCGAAACTTATGCTATCGAATTTGTACGATGTTCTTACTTCTATGACAAATACCAAACATGTGAATTGATTATGCGACGTGTGGATCTCTACGGAGGTATCACATGTCTTCAAATGGCCATTACTGCAGATGACAAGAAATTCATACACGAAGATGCCTGCCAAGCTTTGCTAACGAATATTTGGTACGATAAAGTCGATCCCGTAAGGGAACAAAGTCGTCTTGTTATCAATATACTTACATTTGGAATCTCGCAACTTTTCATATCAATTTGCGAGAAACGCTTTTCTAAATCTTCTGTGAAAACAAAAGCGACTGATGTACGTTAAACAGTTTCTGCACACTATATATATATATATATATAACCTTGTTTTTTCGCTGATAGACGACAACATCAGGCCATCCAAAACGACGGTAAGTTTTTGGTTTGAATAAAAAAACAGAGTTTAATCAAAACTATAACTTAGATTGAAAAAGCATGGTATTAATTATACAGACGATTATGGCATCGATGAAACGTTACTTCAACATTTTTTCCATTTTCACAATCGACCCATTGTCAAATACTCCTATACTTGCGTAAGACAAATATAGTGTAATTTGATTTGTATTATATTTTTTATATGAACAATTCTAGTTCGGTTATGTTCTCTTCTTACTCTTCTTCAGCTATTATATGCTTTACGCATTTGATCCACCATCAAACATCACACCCGCCGTTCATTGGACGGAAATATTAACTATTATAAATGTCACTACCATGCTGTTTGAAGAAGTTCGACAAGTTAGTAGTTTCATTTCATTACGGCTATACCAAATCTATATATTTGATTTATTAGTTCTTCTCTCAACCACAATCATCCCTGATGAGCAAAATATATGCCTATTTTGACTTGCACAATCGACTATCCAATTTATGTCTCGCTCTACCAGCGTATCTTTTGTTTTATATAGGACTTATACTTCGTTTTATGCAGAGAGATGCCGAAAGTTTTGCATTAGCACGGTATACTTCATGCTTATATCAATATTCAAACTGTTCCATTATTTTTCTATAGAATAGTGATGGCATGCGACTTGGAATTGTGGTTTATTCGCTCGATTTTATTCGTTGGTATCGCTCCAACTGTTGGTCCTAAATTAGTGATGATTCGAAAAATGGTACGTCTTTTGAGGGAAGATTATTATTTACTACATTAATACATTTGTAGACAAACGATCTTTTATTATTTATTATCATTATTGTTATTTTTATTTTCGGCTATGGGATTACATCCAGATCCATGATAGCTTATAACACCATCGATTTCAGCAGCCGAGCATTTTTTCGTGATGTGGTCTATCCAGTTTATTACTTTGTTTTAGGCAGCTTTGATAGTGAACTTGAAAAGTTGAACAGTAAAAATATCCGATGAAAACCTGATTTAATGCACAACTATATATTATTCTTTCATTTCTTCTTTCAGGCAAACCGGATGCCAGTACTAATATTGCCACTCATGTGATGTTCGCTTTTCATATGCTATTCGTCAACATTCTATTGATTAACTTACTAATTGCCTTGTTCAGGTACGTAACAACGAGGAACATAATCTAAATAATTGATTGTAAAAACTGTGGCTTAGTTTCACAATAACTGACATTCAAACACAAGCGCGTTATATTTGGGCGTACGACCGTTGTGATATTATTTGTATTTATCATGCTCGACCAGCTCTGTTTCCTCCGTTCACATTTCTCATCTCAATTGTACAATGCTGTCAATGGTGTTCTCGAATATTCTACCGAAAATGCTTTGCTAAGAAAAAAAAATCTTCTAAAGAACAATCTCGATGTTTCAGTAAGTAAACATATGAATTTGACGTCAGCAATGAAATAAATGAATATTTCAATGAAGTGTTCACATGTTTATCTAATTATATATTTTTCAGAAATGATTCCGTTTGATGACAATGTTGATTACGCATGGTCAGAATTCGAGCGATATTCAACGAACGATTACATTCGACAATTACTCGATGCCCAAGTAACTGAACTTGCCTGTGCAATGACCACAGACATCACGTGAGTTTTGAGAATTTTCTTTCATTCATTAAGAAATCGATTGTAAAAAATGTCAAAGAAATACTTTCGAGATGAGAACGTTTTGTCATCAATCAACAATACATTAAATTAAAATAAAAGTTGACACCATTTATTCTAAACTTTTCGGTAGATAAAACTGCGTCTGTTGAACGTTCTCGAATATACTATGGCAATATCCTTAACACAATCTTTCATGTTTTCGTATAGTTTCCAACGGACCTCTATTCATTAGAAACGACTTTAATGTAATATATTTTTATGTAGAAAATACAACGAAAAGTACCCTAAAACATTTCGCACGAGTTGTTCTTCCGAGTCAAGTGTCATATTAAAAAAAGGCTTTTACTTGAAATTAGTAAAAAACTGAATCGTAAAAAAATGTTATTAAACAATCTTGATCAACGATAAAACATTCTTGTTTATATAGGAAATCTTTTTGCGAGAAAAGAGAATATTTATCACATCTGGAGTTCATATTGAGATACATCATTATTGGATGTATATGTAGAGTTATAGCGATCTGCTATTGAAAAATAACTAAGACTATCTTATCGCAAAAATCTCTATGGTTTAAAAAAGATTGAACACGAGAAGTGTTGAACGTTCAGAAAAGAAACTCAAGCTTACACATTCATGATATGTATATTTGATTAATATATGTAGATCGGAATTATCATCAAGGAATGTCGATGAATTAAAACGTATCAAATCTCACATAAATGATTTGAAAGATAATATAGAACACTCACATGGTGAGACTGAAGAACGACTACAGTCAATCGAGAATACTGTTGCCGAGCTTCAATTGAAAATCACTCAGATGGATGAACGTTCTAACAAATGGCAGAAGAATATGAGAGATGTAAGATTGATTCATTTTCATCATTTAACATTGCTCTTTTGAACATAAATATAGGTAAACAAAGCATTGGATTGGATGATGCAAGCAATGGAAAATGCAAAAATGGGTGAATCGACAGCTCCGTTGATTGGCGATACATCCAGTAAGCTCACGATTTCACTTGCCAGCAAGATCTAAAATAGAGAAGACTACTTTGGACACAACATAGAATTGAAAGCGTCATATAAGAATCTTTTAATTTTTCATCAAAATCACGATTAGTCTTGATTATTAGCTCCTATAGCTGAATTTTGCCATCTATCTGTGCAAAGAAGAAGATAGAAAAAAATCCAATTTTAATAATATTCATCGAAAATATGCGTTTTTCTGATGGCTCGAACGCGAAACCCTCATGTTTTCATATCTTTTTTTTTATTCGTCGTTATAATAAGCTATCGAACTGTTACGAAGCTAAAGCTCAAAACTTTAAAATTTCTATTTTATGTCTTTAAATTTTCAATGAATATGACACGTTTTGGAAGTATTTACTTATCGTAGTGCGTTGCATTCGTTTAATCAGACAATTTCAAAAGATTCTCGCTACTATTATTTACTGAGTCCATATTGATTTTGTTTATTTAAGTTCTACGATTATATGCTTTTTATTATAAGAAAAAATATCTCCTTCCGTGCAGTCAATAATTTGTTCAAAATTTATGAAACATGGTCAGTTGATATTTTATCTAAAAAATGAAAATCCTATCATGATTAGCTCTATGAACTGAAACTTTTCTTTTTGTGCTTCTCTACTGTAGCTAAAGACTTTTTTCTGTCCATACCTATCATTTAACACTGATTGTAATTTGAAGTTTCTGATTCAAGAGTAAAACAAATGATTGCAATGAAATTATGTCCTTTCATTTATTTTTTTTTTGCTTATACTATTTTTCTGCGAAGAAAATTTTAGTAGACACCTGAGGAGGACGAGTAGGTACGTGTTCTCTCTACATCCACTTCTATTTAAGTCTGTCAAGTTTAGTACGCAAATATTTAGAAAGAAGAAGCATTTCTTTCAAAAAATTTCTACTAGGAATTCTCAGTAACTAAAACTTAACAGCAACTAATTATCCTTCGGATTTTCTTTTAAATAAGGATACGATTTCTGTACTATTTGGTAGGCTTGATCTAATTTTAGTTGAAATACTTCGTTACTGAACATAATTGAAAGTTATCTGAATATACAAAGAATGCTACTACAAACTAAAACATAAGGTGATCTAATACGTACAATTTTTACGTTAGATTTTCTATTTAAAGTTTCTTAATATATAAGTATAATTGCGGGTGCATAATGCTAATAGTTAGAAAGATCTTGACAACAGAAAATGATATATTTTTAAAATGTTTTATTATGAAAATATGAGCTGAATACTATTAGCATTGTATGAAAGTTGACTAAAATGACTCCAGAAACGTGAGCGCGAATTTAGCTTGATCTCATCTTGTGAAATCTAACTAAGTTTGCATGAGCAGAATAAATACATTTAAAACGATATAAGAATCTAAGCATAGGATGAGACATTTTTGACCAGTTGTTAGAACTGAAATGCCAAATACAATTGAAGTTTCGTCAATGAGAAACTTATAGACCCATATCATATTCACCAGTCACACCGTGGACATCATTAAAGATGAACAACATAAACAAGCTTCAATGTTCGAAAAAATTTAAAAAGAGCGGTGGACTCGGTTCTATACTCAATTGACTTTTTTTTATAAAGTTACTTAGCAATAACTATCGACAGAGAAAGAAAAACAAGTTGACCAGATTCTATTCATTAAATTTAGACTAAAATTATTGATGTACCAATGAATGCTGTTCTTTTTGCTTACTTTTTTATGTATTTCTATTTAATATCTTTATCAGGAATCACTTCAATCAGTCAACAACAACAGCTTGATACTAGAAATATTCCATCTAATATGTATTCGAATACATTGGATACCAAGACGCAACCACTCTCAACAAAACAAGAGCAGTTCGCAGTATCCAAATCTGGTACGCAAATGCCAGAAAAACTATTCGACGACGATTCTGTTTGAAACTTTTATCATTATCGAGACTTGAATAATTTGATTTGAATATTAGAAAGAGACACATAGAATAGCAATTCAAAACATTCTTAGGAATAAACCGTGTTTATTTAAAATCCATTGGCAATCATCGAGCAAAATACACCAGGCAGATGTATGTTTGTGGTAGTGGAGTGAATATATGTTGTATATGGCTATGGATGCAAGCTTGGCTCTGGATGAATATGACATTCATGTGTTTTTCTGTCGATATTTGTGGTGCCTGAGCACATAGATAAAGAGAAATTCCACATCAGTTCTCCAGTATCGAAGAAGCTTACAATTAGAGGTGTCATTTTCAAATTAATTTATTTTAAATTTAAATTTTTTCGATTTATTTTTCAATTTCATAAATTTTTGTAAATGTCAATTCATTACCTCTACTCACAACCATACCTATACCCATAGGCAGCGGAAGGTATAGGCTTGAAACGCTTGAGTTATCATAATTTTTAGCGGCAAAGTGATGTGCTCCAAAGCAAAGCATCAGTATCCGAACATCTGTCTTCTCTTTCGTGATATCATCCTTCACTTTATTTCATTCAGTGGTAATACAGCTCTAACAGTTAAGACTATGGTAGAAATATTAAGTAACTATAGTCTGAAGAAAATTGATTCCTACACTCGTCTGGATTTCTAGCTCTCGTATTTTATTGGCCTATTTGAGACCATACATCTACCCGAATGGTAGAAGATGACGATAGCATTTATTATGTTCAAAATAATTTTTTCATGTTGATGCAGATTTTATCAGAAGAAAAAATTTTCTTTCGATTATAACATCAGCATCCATGTTTTACGTTATTATTACAAAAAAGAGCAAAATATCAGATATTCTCATCCTCACTTTTGCGAATAATTGTGGAATAAGCATTTAAGACTCCCTGAAGAAAGTCATTTTTCTTCAGAATGATCGAAATTAAGATAAATGCAGAAAAAGATAGCCCGTGATCGGATCTTTCATAAAAGACAAAACTTTTTACTCGACACCTCATTTTTTCCAAACATTTTTGAAGATTTTCTTTATTCTCTATTCGAAAAATGAGCTGTTTTTAGACAAAACTCAAAAATCTTCTTCATTTTGGGTGTGCGTGTGGTTCTTCTCGTCACCATGGACACTCCTACCGGCACTCTTAGATGGATACTCTTTTTATTCAAGCAATCATATCAAATGAATTCGTCTCATTATTAACATTATTCGAGTTAAAAAAAATTATTAGAATAAATATAGACATGCAAATCTGAGGAAAGCACTTCTGGAAATAGAAACACAAAGTGCTCCGCAAAAATATGAAAACATTTATGATAGACTTAAAAGCAAGTTAGTAGCAGAGGTGGAGTAATATCGATTTGTTTCGATCATTTATTCTTTGACACTTCAGTTTTTATCCATCATTAACGAGTTATATGAAGTTCACTCCTATATGAATATTTTGGATACTTGAATTGACCAACTCTATAAAATACGTTGTAGTATCTCTTGAATCAAATTCGTTCGTCAGTGTTCGATAATTATCTTCTCCGGAGTACAAATATTGCGAATAATTGTACATGATAGTTACTAATATTGGAAATAATTGAATACTAAAAGCAAATATAATTAGTACAATATCAATTCTACGATCGTGTTTTGAAATAAAAGATGGTATATAAAGTATTCTTCCAACTATGGAAATGTTCACGATAAGTATTGTGATTGTAATGACAAACACTCAAACAGTTATATAAATCATAATCATAAATATATAAGTAAATAGTATTGGTATAACGTTTGTGAACATGTATGACAAAATTAAACCATCAATGAAGAAAAATCCAAATACGACGGCCTAGTTGTTGTCCTATAGTTTGAAGAACTATTATTCAATATAGTTGAATAGCCGTATTGTCGTGCCTAAGTTCGAATAATAATGAATTTTCGTGCTGATAAATTGTTGATACAGTCTCATTATCATAGCTTTCGCTCATTGTTACTGCTGATCTCTGTTTAAATATTCGTATGTTAGAATATATACTAATGATACCTGGTAAAACAAAAGGGCTCCCTCGTACTAGTATATATTCAAGATGAATGTTGTTGTCTATCACAAAAAAAGGGAATTATGATACAGTATCGATCGATTGATACTGTAAAATCACAAAATTAAATTAGTCAATATTCACAAGTACATGCAGAAAATTAGTGTCATGCCTTTTTCCAAGTAATTAAGAGCGTCAAATTATTTTTGATGATCGATAATTGATAAAATGACGATGACCAGATATGTATAAGACTGAACAAAATACAAAAAAAACAGTTGTGTTTAAACACATTTTTGTTAGAGTTCGCATTTAGATACTATTCGAAACTTTTTCACACGCTTGTTCTTTTTTCAAGTATTTCATTTACACTCATGCTCTTTATCATCGATTGATATTTTTCGTTTGCAACTATAATTGTGCTCATCAAGGTACTAGACTCTGTTATAACACATATTAATCGCAAACAAAACATTGCATTAATAAAATTTAAGATTGTTAATCATTTTCTTGTTTTATGCGTTTGAGTCACTTCCTGAGTTACTATTTTGAGATATTGAAGACAACAGCGAAAAATACATCACTTTGCAAATTATTAGTCACTAGAATATTTAAGAAATATTGAATTTTGTTCATTGTTAGAATATGTAATAGCAATTGTACTTAATATAATAAAAAACAATTATTGAATTATTAATTGGAGAATAGGAAGAATGAATCAACATTGTATAGGAAACCATAAATATATTTAAGTATTGATCTGAAGTTAGTCGAGTCGATGTTTCCAGTGGTAAACCAGGTGTTATTATATGTAGTGTTTGTAAAACATTATTAATTTAAAATGCATTAATTGGGGTCATTTATATGAATACAGCTCGATGCGAGTGCTACTGACAAGAAGAATCTTATTTTGACAATAATAACATCATCTACGCACACTGATACGAGCATAAAAAGGATACACAGTATTTGTACCCGTATTTATTGTTTTTTCTTCATAGTCTATGTTAAACTTGACTTATTAATGCACTAATAATATAGAAATTTGTCAAGAATAGAATACATTAAAGTGAAAAGACAAGCTTAATTAATATTTATAGTAATTTAATAAAACAGATTACGTTGAGTACTATTTTATGAATAAAAAAAATAAACATAACCTTTGCAATGTATGCATATTTGAATGGTAGCCCAATGACCTGGTTAACGAACGAGGGAACAAGCATTTATATGTTCATGAATAATAAAGATATCCTGAACTAATATATTTTTTATATATTATGTGTTTGATGTATGTTTAAATAAAGAAGAATTGATTTTTCTATATTTCATTTGATTTATTTCCAAGAAAAATAATTTATTTTTATTTGAACTATGAAAATGATAATTTAAACTATCTAATCGAAAAATAATTAGAATTTATTACTAAAAGAACATCACTTCGTTTTTTTTTCGCAGAATAGTCTATTAGAGTAAACAATATCTGGAATATTATTCTCAATAATAAATATTAAAACTGTGAATGATTATATATTAATTTCAAATTCGATTAATGATTTAAACTGTAAACAACTATTTCTTCTCAATATTGTTCACTTGATTCGAGTAAAGAAGAATAAAATTCTATCTAATGTTCAAATAAAAAAACATTGATATATTAACTGAATCAAATGCTAAGTGTTATTTAATATTGAATATTTAGTATTGCAATCATGAAAAAAAAGAAAAAGAAAACATGTTGACTAATTAATGAGCAAAGAACAAATCAAACCATGTGACAATTATGATAATTTTATGGTTTCATTATGTACAATGAAAATATCCAATGTTGCAAAGTAATATAAGTTACTAACATGATATAATTAATAAAAAAAAATATGAGATCTTCAAAAAGGTTTAATATTTGAATATCGATTGGCTATCACAACTTGATACAGCAGGAATTTTCCAATTCCTTTCGTTATGAATATTATTTACGTAAATAAACTCAGAAAAAAAACAATGGTTACATTTTTATTTAGAAAGTTTTCAAAGCATAATAACAACAACACTTATCATGAAATATATTACTTGTTTACATTCAATGAACACTTGGCATTAAGATGTGGGTGTAGTTGATACAAATAGTTATAATCAATTGCACATCCATACCCAGCAGATTCATCTTAATTCTGCAAAACAAAAAGAAAATTAGTGAAGACTCTTCAGGGTTGATACGTGAAACTCATATATGTCGTATAAGGTAACGAATAATTTAGTATAATTTTGTTTTTAGACAATGAAATATATTCTAAAGTTTGGAGCAAATGGAGTGAAATGTTTACACAAAAACAAACTGATATGAGTATTAATCATGATCAAGATTGTCGACAAAATATTAAAATGTTTTTCTAAATTATCTTCAATATGATTAAATTGTGATGGTCTCTTTAATGTATACAACAAAACACAATATGAATTAGTTTATGATATAACAATAAATTTTCTACAGGAATTTGTTTTGTTTTCATCGATTTTAGATCATTTAGAGTATCGATACTAATACAAAATTACTAATACAAAATACGATATACATTTCTCTTGTAAACTTTTCTAATTAGTTTAACCATTGTATTTTCAATTTGATTTCAAATTTTACTGACATGAAATGGCATGAAATGGCATGAAACATGAAAATAAAAAATTTAAATTACTATACAACTATAAGTACAATTGAAAAAAAATTATAAAACTCATATTCTAGATAGTTATTCTTTTTTTTAGAAGCTTGTTGTAACGACTAAAAACAAAGTATTAACATATCTTCACGAAAGTAATATATAATGAAGTATTGAATTAATGCTGAAACGTTGTAACAAAAAAAAACTCAATATCATTGCAGTAAGAATTGCTTCGTGGAAAATTGGTCGAAAGTATTGGGCATAATTTGACGTGATATTTATTTTTTCAAATGCATTTAGACGTTCGAAAAAAAACTACTTGTCAGTACTTTATTTTTGTCTCTAATTATTTTCTCAATGAAACATAATAGTGATGAGATGGCTATTGTTGTTCTGAAAAAATTCAAGTGCTCGATTTCATAATATGTATTGGTAAAATATATTGAAAAAAAAGTATGTAAATAAACATTGTTTTAGATAAAAATGAGATTTTATGTTATGCTTCACTTCGATAAATTGAAATTTGATGAAGTTTAAAACTAGTGATCCTATACAGTAAAACATGCTCTCTTTTTATCTAATACAAAAACCATTTTTTGACAAATCATGGCATGCATGATTTCATGTGAGATTATTTAAAGTGAAAAATCATCGAGCAATTTTTTTCTCTCTATTTATGCTCTTGATCGATCACTTTTTCAGGACTTCTCAATTACTAGATATTACTAAATGTGTGTATGATAATCACTTGAAAAATATTACCTCCAAATGTATTTAACAGAAATGAGACAAGACAAAGATGTTGAGATGTGGAATGGGATATGGCACAAATACGAAACAACAAAGCATGTACAGTACCTGTTTCAGCTGAAAATATTCGTTTAACAAGAATAACACAAGCATTCCAACCAGAATAGAAAGCGAAAATCGAGAAAAAGTTAAATACTTTCCAACCAACCAGATCTTTCAGATTCTCTGAGTATCTCTAAGATTCTTTTTTACAAATTCATTTAACGTACTGTTCCAATTGGACTCCAGATGTAACATGAACAAGCAAGATTTTTATCGATTCTTCTTATATGGTACATCCTGTTAGTGTGAATTGCGTTCGACTAAAATGATAAAAAGAGTACGAAACCTTGAAGACACTATAAACATAAGGAAAAGCCTGAATAGTATGATATTTTTTCAGATAATTTGTTAAATCAAGCATGCAAACATAGAGTATTGCAGATGAATTCATTTTTCAACGTTCGATATCATTCTTGATTTATTTTCATATGTTGCATTCATTAATGTTGTTGTTGTTGTTATGACTGCAACTTCAGACGACGGTCGTTTGATTTGTCCTTTAGAGCAAAGAAGGAATATAATTTTTCTCATTACAATGATTCTCTGAAAAGAATTTTATACATATGATTCGACATTTTATTAATCAATCTAATTGTAGAGAAAGTTTTAGTACTAACTCGTCTGATCATTTGATGATTACGTGATGCATTTTTTTTTCTATTTCCTGAGGTTACTTGACGAAAAGTACATTATTATATGTACTTTTGAATGTTTTCGTTCAGTTCTACTCTTTCTTTCTTGTTTATGATAACTCTTCATGCGTGACAATGAAATTATATTTTTTTTATACGACGTAGTATAGAAGCAAATATATTTACATTCTATTAGGGATACGTATGTAAGAGTGAACATGGATTTGGAAACATTAACATGTCCGATTACCCTTCAAGTCTTTCGGAATCCAGTCATAGCTAAAGATGGTCATGTTTATGAGCGTGCAGCCATTGTCAAATGGATCGAAACACATGGAACGAGTCCACTCACTCGAGAACCGTTGAATATTGCTGATTTTCAAGCAGATGACTATTTGAAAAATCTGGCTTCTCAGCGACGACCATCAACAATATCTTTTATCACACAAGATGATACTGTGATTTCTCCTGTTAATTACGGAAATGATCGTGAGAGTACATCTACATCTGACGAAGTGACTAACATCAGCAAGTTTTCTCTGTTAAAAAAGAGGACTTATTGTTTTCGGCTAACTTGTATTACATTTCTGATCATTGTTGACCTTACTCTCCTCGTAACTGGATTGGTCGTAGGCTTGAAAAGGAGAGACAAGTCGACCAACGACAATAATCAAACGAGTATGTTATTCATCTTGCATGTACTCTCAATGAATTGACTCTAAAATTAAATACATTTTGTGGGTAGAAATATGAAAAATCAAATGTAGAACTTATTCTCGAAGAAATCACGACTATTAGGATTAATCAGAAAAGAGTTTCCAGTATAGATCTTGAGTAGAAAAGCATTTATCAGTAAGTCTTTAGAATTATTCATAGATTACGAAAGCACAAAGAATAAAGTAATTATTTTTGAGAATTTATTTATCTCTATTTTCTTTGTATTTGGATGAACCGGGTATACGAATATAGACTTGGACTAATGTAAATTGATTAAGCTCTATGCAAAGGTTAATTATTAGTCTGAACAGATAAGAACTTAAAAGAACTTTTAGTATCATGTAGGATTTGTCATTAGCATGCAACGCTCAATAGTTTCGTGCGATAGCACTGCCACCTATCGCCCTTATTGTCAATATCGTTTTTCATTAATTATCATGTAATTAGAAATTAATCGCTTATTTTTCATCGGTAGATCATATTCAATAACTCTAGGCAAAACATAACCTTAGTTTTCATGAAAAAAAAATTTTTAAATGTCTTATGTTGACTTATCAATATTTATCGATATTCAAGTTTATGATACAACTAAAAATTTCAATTTGAGCCATGAAGGCTATTTTAAGTAGAACTTGTACTTTGTAAAATCACGACCTATTTACGAAAAATTCAAACTTTAAAAGAAGGTATAAGGAGAATCAAATGGTACTATTTACACTTGATTGAAAGCTTTGAGTAGTTGTAGGTCTGTGTGTTCAATATTTTCTTGTATGATATGTCCGACTATTTTTTTTTACTTAAGGAACATTGTTTAGTTTAGTTTAGGACCTGGTAAGCGCTAGTTGTGTTTCTTACTTGATAAGTTTTCTTTTAAATTTGTCATTGTGTTATTTGAATGTTGTATTCTGTCCCCGTATGGTATTGAACGGATTGTATAACTCAGTTCTACAGCTTTTTGGTTAGCCCATAGGATAAAAGTAAGGTATCCTAAGTTTTATTGATTGCATGACTGTCTAAAACTTTTATTGTTTCATGGATTATAGTAATTTGTAAAATGTTCATGATGTACGAAATGATGCATATAAACTCGATAAAATTTGAGAATTTTAAAAAGATTCGTTTGTAAACTATGAAGAGAACTCTTTCATATAAGACTCATGTTAATGTTCGAGAAAGAGTATGATTGTGAGTGTCAATCGTCATGATTAAGATCCACAGCTGATTTTAAACAGATTCTTTCTTTATATTTAGCTGCTCCCATGACTGCACTGTGTTCAGTAAATCAAACATCTGTAATCAGTCATGAATTAAGTTACAAGATGAATTTTTACAGGAAATTTTCCAAATGCCCATCTTGTGTCAAAGTCATAGTTAGGAATAACGGTGAAATGTACGATGTTTGTTCAACAAAACAACTTGATATTATAGCAGATCATAATGGTATAGTATCAATGAAATTATCATCTATCTGTCCAAAACTGGTTAAAATTACTGCTATGGCAAATGCACGGATATACAATATTTGTGCGTCAGATCAATTGACAATTGTGTCAGCGAATGGAAATAGCAAGTTCTCAATGCACTATGATCAATTGTCATCATGTCCAAAAATCGTGAATATTCTAAATGGACGTGTTAATTCAGATTTCTGGGTGTGCGCAACACAAGCAATCAATGTGAAGCTCCGTGAGAATGCAATATTATACTATAAAGGACCATTGAACCATACTGACGTAATCAATGTGAGATCAATAAAAAAGTGGATTTAAATTAGACGCTGTAAAAGTAAAAACAAATATTCTACGACTTCTTGAACTTCTATTTATCTTATAACGACACATTTCTGATTTCTTCAATTTTTCTGTTGTTTTTCTCTAGTTATCGAAGTACTACTGCAACAGCTCATAGATTGTTCTCGTGCATGCTCTCCGTTTTGCTTCGTATATGATCTTAGTGTTCCATAGACAATCACGGAGTTATACTATTGTAAACACGGAAAGTACACAGACGTTTATAAACTTCGTATTCATCGACCTGGATTCTTCTATTTTTTTTTCTTTTTGCAGAGTTCGAACATAGTTAACTAGCTTTTCCAAATAAATGTGCTGAAGATGTTGCAGTTCTTCGAGTGAAGAAGGTCCCTTACGAAATAGAATGACTTTTTTGTGTGTATTTGTTTGCAGTTCTATATTTACGTGTTCACATGTAATCAAGATGCCGTTGCCTCTCGGCAATATCTTACTGTGTAAATTATAGAAACGAGATCCTTTTTCTTCTTTGCGAATCTCATCGAATGTGAATACAATGAACGACTTTTTATTGATGAAAAAAGGCGTTAGATCTTCAGAATCCCTTCCATCGACGATTAACATAGTAGTACAATGTACCTTACTAAGAAAAAAATCTGTCTAACAAATGTTACCAATCATTGAAATTTTTCAGATTCGTTTGTTTTTTGTTTGCATGGCGACGAATACCTTACGAGCAAAATTATGTCTCGAACAGAGAATAGACACGAGAGAACAAACATATTAAGACTTACATACGAAGAAGTATTATCAAAGATAAGTAACGTACTGTTCGAGATTAAACAAAGAGTTGATTCACTGTCCAACTCAGAATGATATGTTTACAATATCATCGTGTAAAAAAAACATTTATCTACGTATTTATGGAACCTTTCAAAATAATATGAAAGGAAAACTTACAGGTAACTTTATAAAGAATGTTTCATAAGTGACAGTTCAGTTTTTTACCTCTTTGATATATTCAAGCTGGAGAAGTATTGGATATATATATGAAGAGTAACTTCGAAACTATCATTCAACAGAAATTGCACTTGCTTTGCATTAATCGTAAACAAGAGCGCCATTGGTAAAAATATTAAAAAAAAATTTATCGAAGTTATTTTTTCTTTTCTACAGACAATTTTCTACTCAGTATTTTGTGAACATCTCAGTCAATATTTAAAAAATATCGTTGAAAAAATCATATCTGATCAGCAATGCTACACTTCAATAAATTTCAATTTCACTGACATCTATTTGACAAAACAAATTATTTCACATCTCTTGACGAAACAGGTTTCAGCTCATTTTAATTTATTCTTTGTAAAAGTTATTTTGGGTGTGGATGTAGGAGTGGAGGGTGTGTGAGTGTGGGTACGGGTGAAGAAAAACCACACGCCCACACTTACATCCTTTTGTTCGGTCTTTTTTTTAAATATCATTCAAGAATTACAAGCGAAGAAACTTCATCAGCTTCAGTTTGAGGCGATATGTAACTCTCGAAAAGATGCTTTCTGTATTTTCTTACCATAACTAGTCAAAGTCTATAAAGAAAGAAACAGATATGGACAGAGGACAGATGTCTAATCATCGGAATTAAATGAATAATTTTCTAAAACTACTGATCAATCAAATGAGAAGACAAAGATTAGCAGCTGGTGCTTGAGACATTAAAAATCATTATGACAACATCCAATCATATATTCGTACATTTATAAGCACAGAGATTTATCTGAAAATATACAAACAAAACTTCAAAGAATATACTATAATATTATTTAAAAAATACATAAACCCTTGGCACTGTATAAGAGATATTTACGTAAGACTTTCCTCTGGCGCTCTGGTGATGTCCTGTCAAATGCGACACATTTGTTTTAGTGTGTAGATAGTGATGATAACCAGAGCTACTTTCCTCTGTTTGTTTTAAAATTATTCAAAAACTGCCCATGATCATTACTTTTCTTACCTTCGACAACGACAAAAAAATCATCTTTCTGTTCTGTGACATGCATGTAGTTGTTAACTGTTGATTCAAAGTAGATCTACTTCAAAATTTAAAAAAAAACATTCTTATGAAATTTCCAACTTTTTTCTTCTGAAAAAATATGTTTTAATTTCAATTCAATCCTCTTTTTTTTCTTGCACAAAATCGGTGCAATCTGTTATGCCTTACGCCCTTTTTTCGTTGTTTATCGTTACCATACTTTTTTTCTCTTCTTCAGAGATTTGACAGAGCTCAATGCACATAAAGCAAAAAAATTTCATTTGTTTTATATAGACATATGCAAAACTGTATGGGCAGCACTAAAAGTATCAACTTGTCTTACATATTTGACGTTAAATTAATTGTAGATCAAAACACTTACTGACCTTGGACAGAACTACATACAGCTGCACACAGAACAAATTTTGCCACAAATGCATTACATTTCAGATCACCAATATATATTAATTTCAGAACACATTTTCATTTTTTCTTATTTAAGATATATAATACCTATTTTAGCCTATTGACACTCAATCACTCAATAACGAAGGAAATCATGAGCTTGGAATTGTTATCTAATGAAGTATTGCTCCATATATTCGAATATCTCGATGATGTTCATCTTTTTCATGCCTTCTATGGTCTCAATTATCGTTTTGACTCTTTGTTCTTCGCTAATGGTCGAAATTATTATCTCAACTTTCGATCCGCTTATAGAAATGATTTTCAAACAATCTCTGAGAAATATATCTCATTGATTATTGATCGAATTACTTCTATTTGTTTCTCGGACGATGATGATACACCAGAGCAAATTGAATATTTTCTTAGTCGAAATATTCCTCTTCGTCTGTTCTCAAATTTGCGATCACTTTCGTTTAGTCATATTTGTTCATACAAAATAATGAAAGAAATAACTGAAGAATGTCGTTACCTTTCTCATCTTACACATCTACGTTTCACTCAATGTTGTATGAAACGAAACATTGACAATTATCGGTCGCTTGCCAACAACGTTTGGTCTCTACCTAGATTAGGTCACTGTTATTTGGATATCCATTCTTTTCCTGCTGTTCATTTTCCAGGACCAACTGTAACTTCCTTATCTCTGAAGCATCTGTCAATCGAAAATATTGATATTTGCTTTAGTGAATTGACTCAATTGATCGAACATACACCTTGCATTCAGCATTTATCTATATCAATCAATGGGCGTTCGATTGATCGAGATCTCACAATTACTATTCCGTCGATAATTTCATTGCAACTGGCTGTTCGCGATGCACCGTTTGCTTTTAGAAGACTTTTGCGATGCATGTCCAATTTACAACATTTAACAATCAACTCAGTTGATACTTATTTCGGTAATTTAAAAAACATTTTAGAACGTCGTATTGATGATTATAATGTCTACTGTTATATCTTGTCTACATATAAACTACATAAACCATCTATTTATATGAATGGACGCACATGGGAAGAGATTATTGTTAATCATTTGCCAAAATTGAAAACATTTCGATTGAAAATGAAAATTCAATATTGGTCTAGGAACAATAAAAAAGATGATATTGATACACTACTTACTTCATTTGGAAGTCACTTCTGGATCAGAGAACGTCAATGGTTTGTTCGATGTGATTGGCATCCCGAACCAACGTCATCTTACATATGTCTTTACACTTTGCCTTATGCGTTTGACCATTTTGATACTCATACGGTCCTTATTCAGTCTAAATCAACTTCCCCCAATGAAAATGATTATTGGCTCTATAATCGTGTGCACAACTTGCATTATCACTTCTCGTTAACCAATAGCTCCGCGTTGAGTCGTGCCTGTTTTCCTAACATTCATCATCTTTCCATTGAACTTCCATCTACTGACAATATATGGTTTGCACTGTCGACATTTATTCATCTGAATTCAGTTGATGTATTTATTCTTAATGATGAAGTTGAAACTTACAATCAATTACAAATATTACTTGATCGAGCACCGAATCTTTATTCATTGAAACTTATCTGTGGTAAATTCTCACTGCCAGAATTGGCATTATTTAAAATTAGTAGCGTATCGGTCCGTCGTCTAGATTTATATGGATATATTGAATATAACGATTGGCAATGGTTCAATAAGGAACAATGTCTTGCATTATCTAATTCTCCGTTGGGCATCCAATGTGAAGTTCTTCGAATTAAAATAGAAAATCCGATAGATGTGCTTGAACTTGTCTATTCGATGTCGCATCTGAGAGCATTGAATGTTCAAATTTTGAATGATCCACATAATATACCGGGTTTGGAACTACCTCAAACAGAGGATGAACTTCTTCAATTTTTTCAATCCTCTCTCGATTCTACTTGTATTCTTACAAGAAATGAATATGATCCTCGTTTTATTCAATTATGGATTCGCTAAGCATGACGTTTGATGGCTCTAATAAAACAAAATTGAATCAATTTTGTCTTTTTTCATTGTACATTTAAAGACAGATATGGATGCGGGTGTTTACTGTTTCCTCACACATATACCGACGCCCACAGCCACACCCAACACCCACTGATATATAAAAATAACATGAAGTAGACGGTCATCATCTTTTAAGAAATATGTACAATATGAACAAAGGAGAGTCGAAACTCCACGGAATAAGAATTAGATTCTGACACAGTGTCATCATACATTCTCTTAATAAACCACTAACATGTTAGAGAGATTTCTCTTTTTGGATGTGGGTGTTCTTTCTATTATCTCACACGCATACACCTACACCCACACTCACACCCACACCCACACCTATACCCACACTCACATCCAGGTGAAAATGATATCAAAATGTTGCTAAAAAATGAAAATTAAAATAGCAATGTGAAATGACTATAAAATAATGCTTTAAATTTACTTTCGTTTTATTAATACGCTAGTTGGTTTCTTCCTGTAGTAGTCATTGGATGTATGTTTTTCAAAAAGAGCACTGGAAGACATTATTCTGTCATCGTTACATGCCGTTATTTTTATGCGATTTCTCTGTTTCGACAATTGCTATAGGACTAGCTGATCTCGCGTCTAAACATTTATTTTTCTTTTTCAAGAAGGAGAAACGAGAAGGATCGTTCGTCTCTTCAAATTCTTTCCATTCTTTCAAGTACAAAACAAACAGATGTTAAGTAACGAAAACATATCTCTCATACACACACACTATAGTAAAGAAGAAAAATGAAGACATGGTCACACACTCTTGTTGATAACAAACAATACACTCGATTCATTCGTCTTCGTTATACAAATTCGGGGTTGATGCACACTGTAGAACCACACATGTTGGGACAACATTTGTTTTCACCCGAACAATCATTGTCGACATCACACATGTGTCCATCACAAAGACCCCACAGAGGATTATCCTTTTCGGAAGTAGATGATGGACATAGGCCTGATTTTTTCACATTGTCTTTCGGTACAATACAATGATTGCCACATGGTTGTTCTATACGAAAGCAACATTTTTTGCCACTTCCACATTCATCCTTGTCGGGAGAACATGTAGATTCGCATTTTTCCGGTACCATTACAAATCCATAGCCAGGGCACACCTTGTCGGCAGCAGCGGCGAAACCGATGATAACTAATAATGAAACAAGCAATGGGATGGAAGTCATGGTGCAAATAGAACAAGTTTAAAGTGATTGAAGACTGATGAAAAGAAATCGATACACACTGCTTTTATAATCGATTTATAATTAAAAAACAGCAGAACTACAGGGAGAGAAAAAGAAAAAAAAACGAAAGATAAGTATAGATATGCAACAGAAGGACATTATTCTCACAATAGAAAAATAGAGTCAATCAATCTAGGTTTAAACGTTGATCAAAGTGCAACGTATGACAAATCCATTTTTACCATCTATGAACATCTCAATAATCCTTCCAAAAACCTTTAATGTAAGATAAATCCACATGCTCACAAACTTCAAGTACTCATTGTAAAAGTTTGACGACAGAGCTGATGACAACAGAAAATCCTTTAAGGGTTTGTTATACTTTGCATTTGTATTAATTCGTCAAAAGGATTCATCATTTGTACATAATCATTCGAAAAACTTGAAAATTCTTTTCATACATTCTAAAAAGAAAGTGAGGATGAAAACACTCACCCACACATCATCTGAAGAAGGAAGAAAATTACTCTGTGTAATTTTGTCTATATACATATATATGTATTCAACTATCTAACTAACTATCTATCTATCTTATTGAGATAATTTTCATCATCATTCTTCCCATTTTCTTTCTCTTCCAGCAATTGTTTTATTGTAAGCATTGTTCGATACAGTCGTTTTAATAAAGATAATGTTCATGTTTCATATTAGGCTAGGCAATAATGTTTTAAGAAATGTTCGATGGATTCAAGATAGGTCGATTGAGAAGGAAAAGTGTTTTTGTCACGTGATACAATAGGAAGAATTTCTTCGATTATCTCTTTAATTTTTGTGACTAAAGAGGATACCGATTCCGGATTACAATCTTCCTCTTTCTTTTTGCTTTCTGCAGAACCATTTATATTTTTCTTTCTCAAACGGGAAAAACTTTCTTCAATACTGATAAGTTGACTTTGAGTGTCGTAGAAATCAGTTAAATTGTGTTCATTTGATTGATTATCACTCATTGCTCATCGTTCTATCTACATAAAAAAACCAAATAATGAACAATTAATTTACTCAATAAATAGTGCATACTGTTAGTTACTGGTACTTCATCGAGAGAGATTTATGTTACGCATTCTTGTCCTTCGCATTCAAAACTTGTTATGTCGAATTTGTTTACAGAAAATGCAGCAAATGGTCGAATGAGTACGTTCTCTTCGCCTGGACAATCGCTCACATCACTCATATACAATGCAATTCATGATTGAATAACATGATCAGTACATAAAACAGGAACTTTTCGTCCACCTACAAAATCAAGAAACATACAAGCTGCTTCAGGATATCTTGATGTCGAAAGAAAAGAGCGAGTGAGAATGCGAGCACCTGGAAAGTACTGCTCAAGATCGGTCTGATTCAAATTCATACTTCGATATATCTGAGAACATGAACGATAAAACAGATCAACCGATGGATGATGAATAAGACATGCAGCAAATATATACTCTCCAACGTTTATGGACACTTGATCATCGTGCGAACGATCGAAGATTTTGCTTTCGAATCTGAATGTTGATCCTACCAACGGGTGATTCATTGCCTCACTAGCTGCATGCTGTTACAAATGCTTTCTTCGTTTAGCAAGATGTTTACTAAGTTGTTCGAAGAATAATGTGTCAACAATATATGTTTGTATAGGGTAACATGTATCACGATTGCTAATGGCACGATCAATGTATTATTCAATTCGATCGTGATCATTTTCATTTCTAAAAACGCACGTTCTGCCGACAGAGCTTATCTTCAGTTCATTAAGTAAATCAAGAAAATAAATTTTCAGAAGCCATATTTGCATAAACTTAATATTCTCGTTTGCAACGCGATAAGCATTTGTATACTGATCAAGCCAATCGATCTTGTTCATGTTCGCGTCTAAACTAGAGTTAACTGATGAAAAGATTTCACTATTTTCTTGAGTCTCTAAATCATTCGTGAATCGATCACGAAATTCGCGTTCGTCGCATTGAAATTTGATTGATGATGTTTTTTCTACCATTTTGCTACTGTCGATCTTGAGTGTAACGAGGGTGGACGTGTGTCTGGGTGTATTATTCTCTTCTCTCACATCCACACTCACACTCACACCCACACCAACACACTCACACCGACACCCACACACCCACACCCAAAGTTCCATACGGAACCAAAGATAGTTTCGTGCGCTCTACGGAACTTAAAAAGGGTTCCGTACAACTTTCGAAAACTAAAAAAGGTTTCTTACATCGTACGGAACTTGGAAAAGGTTTCAAATTTTACAGCGAGATCGAAACCTTTTTGAGATTTCGTATGATACTTTTGATATCTTCAAAAAATATTCATAGAGCTTTGACAATTATTTTGAACCTATCTGAGGGGCGTCCAAGGACTGAAGTTTGGGAATTCTCTTAATTCCTAAAAACACCAGCTAAAAGTGGCAAATCCCTCGAAAAACTGAGAACTGATCCTCAAACACTTCACAAAACCTTGTCAGTTCCCACATCGATTCCTCCTGATGAATAAATCTCAATTGAATATGACGCCAGTTCCCAACCTCGATAACTTCTCATTTCCTCAATTCCTTCCCGTAGAAATCGACCACTGATAATTCCCCAGACAAGGACCCGAGGAAATAACTACTACTGACCGTCAATATCCATCGGGAAACCTGACACTGACATTAGCCATCATGATTTAAATGCCATAGTAAGGATCCTGACCAGGATAATTGCCAAAAACATCGAAGGACACGCCGGGAAACTGAGGAATTCTGACAGTTCCTAGGAATTCAGATAGAAACCTAGAAGGTACCTACTCTCAGATCCCCGAGAAATTGAGGAACTGGTGTAATATACGTTAGACAGAATAACTATCGCATATAGCGACAAAAGCCAGGGAACTGATGGTAGGTATCTTCTAGGTTTCTACCTGAATTTCTAGGAACTGTCAGCAGAACTGTCAGAATTCCTCAGTTTCCCAGCGTGTCCTTCAATGCTTTTGGCAATTATCCTGGTCAGGATCCTTACTATGGCATTTAAATCATGATGGCTAATGTCAGTGTTAGGTCCACAGATGAATATTGACGGTCAGTAGTAGTTATTTCCTCGGGTTCTCGTCTGAGGGATTGTCAGTGGTCGATTTTCGCAGAGAGAAATTGAGGAAATGAGAAGTTATCGAGGTTGGGAACTGGCGTCATATTCAACTGATATTTATTCATCAGGAGAAATCGGTGGGGGAACTGACAAGGTTTTGTGAGGTGTTTGAGTCAGTTCTCAGTTCCTCGAGGGATTTGCCACTTTTAGCTGATGTTTTTAGGAATTGGGAGAATTCCTAAACCTCAGTCCTTGGACACTGCTGCTCGATTATCATTCAACGTGAAAGATAAAATCCATTAATTCGAGTCGTTATCTACGATAAAGAAATCTTTTTCCATGCAAAATTGACGGCAAAATTGCCATGTAGAAATCAACGAGAAAAAACATCAACACAAGCGTTAGAACTTTTCTTGAAAACTGGCAAGCTTTCTACTAAAACAGGAGATATTGACATAATGACCAGATCATAACGGAAAAAAATCACATCACACACATTATTTATTCACTTTTCAGTGTCTTTCATTCAGTCACAGCAACAGAATCACACGAATCAGTTTCGTGTATAAAGTTAGCCTTTCTTTGAAATAGAGCCACCATATTAATTCTGCCAGGAAAATGATTACTCTTAGTATTCGATTCAAAGCCTAGTGCTTAGATATCGTTCAAGATTGGATCCAAAATTTCTGTGATGAAGACGACATATCTGCATGAATTCATCTATTTATTCATTGAAAAAATTATATATCTGTTGGCTAATAATAATCAAGAGCAGATGAACTACTCATATTTGTCTTTTCATTTAAAGCTCACTTTGTCATTATCCGACATGCATCTTTCCATCTGTTTCTGACATTCAAGTATACTTGAGGATATTTAGAAGAAGATGATTTCACAGAAAATATATGATCCGTTCCCAAAGAAAGATACATCGTTCAATTTGTCTTGTCAAAGCGCATTAAGTCGTGTCTTTTCAAAATACCGCTGTTCGCATGTTTTGGACAACTAAAACAATAAAATGCGTGACAGGATTGTTTTGTTCCTAATTCTACCATCCACTGGAAGAAATGCATAGGCGTTCAGTAAAATGTAATACTCTAAGTGAAAACTTTACTCAGTATAACTCTTATATTGAAATAAAGCGCTGGTCATGGACTACATTATTATATAAAGAATGTAAAAAACGAACTTTGTCTCGAGATCTTTGGACTTTTAGTGACAATTGCAGCTATTTTTGTAATACATAGTCGCTAACATGGTATGTTTGGTCAGCAAAATTATACACAAAAAGGTTCGAAAACCGATAGTTACGTTATCCTTGATTATCAAATAATGATCCTTGTGTATATCTAAATCTCTTCTTTTGTGTCAAACTTGGATCTATACCAAAATAGCGTCACCTAGTAGGGAATTCAGAAAACTATCATTTATAGTAGCATTTCTAACATGAAACTCCATCCGTACTCAAACGTTTCTCCAAGACAAGTAAACCACTACGTCCAATCACCTTTCTTTAGCTGTAGTTATTTGGTATTTCTTAGATCCGGTCCATTTTTTTATGACGTTAAAAAACTTTTTAGAAACCATCGAGTTTTAGATTAGAAGAAAAGATAAGTTTCTTTTGGTAGAGAGCTTCTCCTAGACGTTTAATCTGCTTCATGTTACTAGTACTACATGATCTTTGATGAGTTCAAACGTATTTAATAATCGTTTTTGGTGTAAATTTTCTTGTCTTCTTGCCTATCTTCTAGTAAGTTGAACATTTCATTAGAAAGAACAGACATAGCAACTAGGTTAGAGTCTTGGAAATAAAATTCGTATCGAGATTTAGAAAAAATGGCTTTAGTCATGTATAGAAACTACCTTCTCTGTAAGTTCAGCACCATCAATGAGTAGGAATGCAGTGAGAAGCTAGTAATAACTGACAATGAATGACAAGAGAGAAGGAAGAGATAAAAATTAACAAAAATAACGAGATTGCATCATTTCCAAAAAGCTAACAAATCTGACAGAAAATAAAACATTTACTTAGGGTGTACCAAAAGTTCTGACCATGACGTTTAAAGAACCTTTTTTGGATAAGGTGACCTATTCAGAAATGAAAAACCAAATATATCATGTTGTAGAGCTTTTCAAGGCACATCGAATGGTATATAGTAAATTCTGTTTTCATAAGACTTTGAAGGAATTAGAGGCAATTTACTGATAGACGACTACGCATTCTCACCCACACCCATAACCAAACATGATAAGTTAATGATTATTGTGGTCCTTGGTATTAATCGAAAGTATTTGTAAAATCTTTTTTCTTACATAAGTTTTTGTAGAGTTTTTGACGAGTTACAACCTCATATACGTAGGATCTTCGGTCATCTTGTTGATGTGGATGTGGGTGGGTGTGGGCATAGATGTGTAATCCGCTATCAATAAATTGACTTTAGTTTCTTCAAGGTCTTATGAAAACAGCATTTACTATATACCATTCGACGCGCCTCAAAAAGCTCTACAACATGGTGTATTTGGTTTCTTATTTCCGAATACGTTACCTTATCCAAAAAGGTCCTTTAAACGTCGTGGTCAGAACTTTTGGTACACTCTACGTAGATATACACAAAGATCGTCATTTGGTAATCAATCATAACATGACTGTTAGTGTTGGAATTTTTCTTGCATAATTCTACTGACCAAATATACCATATTAGTGACTATGTATTACCAAAATAGGTGCAAGAGTCATTAGGAATAGAAAGAATTCGAAACGAAGTCCGTTAATGAGACTCCTGGTATGATCGTGTAGTTTATGTCCGTCAAACTATTTAGATATAAGAATTATACTGAGTAATTTTTTTCACTTAGAGTATCACCTTTTTCTTAACGCATATGTATTTCTCTCACTGAACAACATAATTAGCAAGAGAATAGAATCTTGTCAGGAATTTTACTCTTTTAGTTATTCAAAATATGCAAACAACGGTTATTTTGAAAAAGCATGAGTGGATGCACTTTGACAAGAGCAATCGAACGATATATTTTTCTTTTCGATCAGAGCGTGTAGTCTATGTCAAATTATACGTGTTTTAAGAATCTCCAAGTAAATCTGCTTGAATGGCGGACGAAGGAGAATGAGAAGCAAGCATGAACAGAAAAAAAAATTGCGTAGCTCATCTGTTCTTAATTGTCATTAGCCAGCAAGTAATTCATTTTTTTAATAAGCATATAGCACAGCCCCCATAAAAATTTCAGTTGAGATCTGAATGAGCAATGTAATTAAAAAAAACTAAAAGAATTTCTTTTTATTTATATAAATTCAGTTGAGTGTGGTAAGTGTGAGAAAATAGAAAAAAATTACAAGAGAAAGAAAGCTTTACAAGCCGAATGAAATGATTGGCTTAGATGAGAGTTCACAAAGTCAAGTGATGTTAAAGCCCGTAAATAAAAAAAAAATTATCTTTTCTCACAATTCTTTTTGCTGCTGTATCAGTAAGTCCAGTTGAAGATTCACTTAGAGTAATTATGCATCGTATAGTATCGATTATAGCATTTAGACAGCAAAGTTAGTCTTCAAATTCATTAATGTTTACCACAATTTATTACGCTTTAATATCATAATTATAAAACAGATATGTGGTGCGATGTATAGTTGTTTCTATTAAAAATCGCCCACTCCATACCCTACATATTGACACAAATATGTCTGATCGATCCCAGAAACTAAAGATCAGCTGTTCAATGATATCGAGGAACTGAGTTTTGAATTAAATACTGCAAGTGATTTTTTCTCTGGTAGAATCAGGATTAGCTTTTCTATAGATTAGAAGTAAATATAAAGAGATAAATGATGATATATATATGAGACGAACATTTCAATCCAGCATATTCACATTATATAATCTTTAGCACTCCCAGAACAATATAGGATCTGATACCTGATGTAAGAATACGATTGATAATCGACTTTTGATATTAATATTACAATTAAGTCCATGTACGCCGATGTAATCAGGATACTGATCTGACATAGACTTATCTGCCTACAACCACTCTTCAACAGAAAATAGTCACTGTATATATATCTATGTGAAATTCTCTTTATTGTTTTCATACCTACAATCATAGATGAATTACAGTGGTAGCAACAATAATTTTCCTCCTGGTGGTGGCATGCATCCTCCGGGTGGCGGAATGGGCCCTCCACCGGGTTTTGGTTCAGTCCCGATTTCATCTATCCAGAGAAACTTGGCTTTCTATGGATACATTATTCTTTTCCTCTTTGGATTTTTCGGTCATGCTACAAGTGCCATCATATTTCTTCGTCAAACCCTTCGTAATGTTTCGACGAGTTGTCTATTCATATGCATGGCTGCGTCAGATACAATCTACTTGTTAATGTGTTTCTATGATTTTGTCTTTCTTGGCCTTGGTGTTCCCACAACAAATATCAATCTTATGAATCTGTTGTGTCGTTTTTATTCATTTATTCAAAATTTTTCTAAGTGCTGCTCAGCTTGGCTCTTATTAACCATTGCAATCGATCGATGGCTTCGTATTCGATTTCCTTTTCGAGTCAAAGAATTCTGTACGAGAAAAAGAGTACTTATTGATGTATTCATTCTCTTCATCTGTTCGATTGCACTCAATTCCCATTTATTGCTACCATCAATGGGTGCTGTACCTGGGGCCATCGCGTGTACTCCTGGTCCCTCGTCAAGTGCTACATACCAATACTTTTACTCGAACGTATGTTTCTTTATTTGAGATCTTGTCAATTAACAAAACATTTATCAATTCTTTTCAGATCTGGTCTATTCTAATAACCAGCCTTCAAATAGTCTTGCCCACAATATTTCTTCTCATATTCAGTATTAACATATTCATTGGACTTCGTCGTCGACAACAACAAAAGCGACAAGTGAAACCAGGTCGTCGTCATACTTTTCTTGATCGACAAATGTTAATAATTATGCTCACTAGTATCTTTCTCTTTTTTGTTACACAAATCCCATTAAGTCTCTTCCATATTCTTATGATTTATGTTCTTCGACCGAGACTTTTATTACAACAACAACTTGACTTGAATACTATATCCATTTTCGTTGCTTCGATCAATTATTCAGTAAGTTTAATAATATTAGTTTCTGAATTGTTTTCATCATATTATACTTTATTTTAGGCTTCATTCTACATTCACTGCTTTTCAAGTCGACTGTTTCGTCAAGAGTTTTTCAATGTAATACATATTATTCATAATCGCCGTGTAGGTGTTGTAACGCAACTGTTAGGCCTTGGAGTCACTCAAACACAAACACAAACTCAACTAACTCGTTTGCAAGGAGGAAAATCCACAAAAGCATAGACATTCAATTTTCTGTAGTGTCCTTCTTTTTTTGTCATTATTCAATAAAATTTTTAAAAATATCAATTTTTTTCTATGATATTCAAAATTGATCAAAACGAATTCGTTGTCTCAACACGCTATCTGATAGTTTTTCACTCGACTTGGTATTAAATCAACGAATTAGTATGAACCAACATGGATAACTAACATTTTCAATCAGATCATATCTTTGGTGCAACGGAACCTCAAACAACATGATAAATTGAATTGTTGGTCGAAAGATACATCAGAGTAATTGCATCGAATGTAAAATTGACTGGTGATATCTTATCCTTTTCTGCAGAGTGATGAACATTTGTTCGATTCAATCAAGGATGTGAGTGTGGGTGTGAATATAGGTGTTATATTCTCGTCTCAGCAGACACACCCACACTCTTAGGAATATTTTCAGTTAAAGTTGATAAGATACAATTGGAATTCATTTTATTTCTATATATTAGATGCATAATTCGGTTTCAGGCAGATAAGAATTCGATCGGCGCAAGGAGCTTCAATTAAAACTTGTGATTAAAACCAGATTTTCTAACAATCTCTTTATATTCAACATTATTTCGTAGAAAAAACAGACATAAAAGAAATGAACTAACAGGAAGGAAAAGGTAAAAGTCTTTTACAAATGAAGTGAATTGGTGAAGATGTGTTGCTAAAGGAATATAAATCTATCAGAGTGTGATGATGACTGTGTTTATCGATAGAAAATTGAACTTTTGCGAACACTTATGAACAGAATACACTCTCAATGTATTACGTAAGTTCTACATTTGAAAATATCATTCTATTGAGAATTTATTTTTCTTTTTAATAAAGAAAATACATTTTAGAGAAGAACACTGGTAAATGTTTCAGACAGATTTGATTTGAAAAATGTAAAATTCAGGTTTTATCAATTTTTTTTTTATTAAAAAAAAAAGATGGAATGTTTATTTCAGCTTCGACTTATAAGATACCATCAATTCCTTTTTGAAAAATATTAGTAAAATTATTGTTCGTTCCCAATGAAAAGAAAATGAAATATTGTAAAAAATTCAATAAAAAAATGCCTTTTAAGACTATACGATGGAGACAGACCTATTCTCAATATGACTCATATGTATTGTCAATCAATGGAATAAATGAGAAAAAGCTTTTTGATTGACGGTAAAATGTGAAATGCAGTTTAATTGACTGGTAACTTCTACGTGAACTGAGTCATATTTCTTTGACTCACATTCTTGATCCATTTTTTGCCATTGCTTCGAAATACGTTCTTAACCAATAACTAACAGAAGTGAAATTTATCCAATTTTAATGTAAAGTGTTTTTTAAAACAGAAACTCTTGAAACAGAGTAATAAACATTTATCATTAAATGATACTTACCAAAGAATAAGTGAATTGACACAGAGCTTTCATGGTCTACCATGCTTTCAATTTTTTGTGAATAAAATTTGAATTGCAAAATTACAACGACAGACTTGCCGTACAAAAAACAATGACCTACGTCGGTACAAAACATAGCAAAGTGTCTACCGAGTATATGGCACCCTTACTCACAATACCTGTTGAGCTTCTCTATCGTATTTTTGATTATCTTGACGGACAGACAATTATTCTTTCACTTCGCAATGTTTGTAAACATCTCCTTGCAGTCACCAATACTTACGATCGATATGCGTTCGATTTTAGATCAGTGATGGAGTCAGATTTCCGTCCTATCTGTCGTCTCATTCAGCCAGAAAAAGTTATTTCACTTACTCTATGTGACCGACCCAAGATACCAAGTATCATCGAATTATTTTTGTCACTCGTCAACATTCATCAGTTCACTCGACTACGTTCGCTGACTCTTACTGATATTCGAGGCGAGCAATTGCACCAGTTTTTAGAACATGTCATTGACTGTTCGCTCATCTCGTTATCAATAGATCCATATGATCATTATTTTAGATCAAGTTTAATCTTGCTTTCGTTAATTTTGGCACAACCGACTCTTCGTAAATTTGAATCACAGCAATCGAATTATGTCAAACGTTCAATACCGTGGTCTGTACCATCCTTCGTTCGTCATCTGACACTTTGCATATGTTCAAGCGCACAATTTTTCTGTATACTTCGACATTTTTCTCATTTGAGAACTTTTATAACAACCTCCTTAGTGATGGTAGACACCCACCAGAATGATTTAGTATCACATTCACTATTATCATCCTTGACCATTCGACATTGCTATTGTCATTCAATAGAGAATATTAAATCACTGCTTGAATACACACCTTCATTAATCTATTTTCAATTGGTACTAAAGTTTACCAAGAACAGTAATTTCATGTTTAAATCGTTTATCAACGGCTCTCTATGGGAAGAATTTATTCAAACAAAGCTGCCTCTTTTGAACAAATTCGAATTTTTATTCGAAGGTATGTTCGATGATGGGATGCCACCTACAGTTGAATCACTAATTATTCCATTTCAAACACCATTCTGGCTTCAGCACAAGCATTGGATTGTCCATTGTGATCAGAGTATCTCTGAGAACTCAACTAAGATCACACTCTATTCCATACCATTTTGTGACTAAGAATGTCATTTTTCCTTTTTTGCATCACAATAAAAGTGGAAATTGGGTGTGGGTGTGGGTGTGAGTGATAAAGAAATGATCTACAATAACATTCACACCCCGCATCCCGCACCCACGCCCACACCCTACTTCTATCTATCGTTTATTCATCAGCCGTTTACATTCTCATTAAAAGCCCAATATTATATTGTAAGTAAAGTCTGAAAATTCTTCATTTTTATGTCCTCTTTTTATACTACAACGCAAAGTATAGTTTTCATTTTACGTTACTTTTTAACTTACAAATCATAAGTATGGTCGAAGAAGTGTCGATTAATTTGCAAGAATATGTGCAAGTAAAATTATTCTACTTTTTCAAAATGATAATTAAATCGAATATGTCTTTATTTTAGCAACAAATGGTTGGTATCAATATTACACACGTACGTAGATCTCTCACAATGAAACTCGATAAAGTTCTATACGTACTAGAAAAAGTTCTTGTAGCTGGTCAAGTATTATTATTTAAAGTCCTTTTTTTTAGAAATAATTTTCTTTCAAAATACAAGTATTAAAGCTCCAGAAGCTTGTATTCTTGATCGTATGCTGCTTTACTCGGTTGGATCTACAGTTGCACAATCAGCTGAAAGAAATGCTGTTGCACTTACACAATTGAAACTCAAAACAAACAATTTTATTTTTCTTTTGCTGCTCGTGATCGATAAGGAGAAAAAGTGGCAACAAACATGTGTTTTACTGTTTTTGTTTTCATATATTTGTCTTTTTTCTTTCTTCGACTTCCTAGGCGTGCCTTATTTGAGTTGCAACAACAGTACCACATAATCAACGAATTCAAAGAAAACACTATTCATGTTCCATTTCCATCCAAAGTGTTAGATGATTTTCTTGTTTGTATGAGGTCTCAGCTGAACGTGATGTTATTTCTTTAGTTACGAAATCCGGTTATGTATAGATATTTGATATTGGAAGTTGAATATCTATTTTAATGAATTGTAAATTCCTATTTCATAGAGCTATTTAACAACTTTTCCAAAGAAATAATATGTTTGTAGGAGCTTTCCTTGGCAAAACACGGTTGTAGATCGAACTAATTTTAATACTGGGAATCAGTGTCACACATTCTGTCGAATCGAATATATTACAGGTGATTTTTTTCAGGAAAAATATCCCTTTAAATTATTCGAACAAACTTAGTTTTTGGCACTGATTTCGAATATTATAGTCTATTTAACTTACAAGTCGTGTCTTGTCAATAAAAATTTCTACAACGTAGAGACTTGTGAGTTCCGTTTCATCTCAAAGGTAAACTTTTTTCAATAGTTTTTACCGTTTTTAAGAAAATCAAAAGTTACTTCATTTATTTTATATAGATTATGGTATCGCTCGTTCATGATGGACTACAAGGACATGGAAAGAGACTATATATGATAGTCTAGAAAGCTGATTTGTTTGGACAACTGGCGCTCTATTTTTTAGTATTTTCCACGAAAACAATCTCTGGTGTGTTGAAACATCGTCCGAATCAAGATCCATCAAGCGATTTGCGACTATCTTCTTAATAAAAAGCTTATAATAGGGTGATATGTGTATGAGTTATGACTTTGGCTGTAGTTCCTCTGCTCTGTCACACAACCATACCTACCCTCGATTATTCTGAACTAATAAGTATATATGTTTTTGCAGATTTTGTTTCTATTAGCAGTAGTCATTATATTTACCAAATGGCATCACAGGTAATGTTTTTATGTTCAACATTTTAAAAAGATTTTTATTAATTTGTTTAGATCGAAAAACTTAAGTCAAAAGCTAATGATGCTTTTTCAGAAGAAAACTACGATGAAGCCATTGACTTGTATACACAGGCAATAGCACTTGACGGAAATAGTCATTACCTTTATAGTAATCGATCAGCTGCTTACACAAAAGCTTATAAATATAAAGAAGCATTAAAAGATGCAGAAAAATGCCTTAAACTTAAATCGGATTTCGTTAAAGTAAATTTTTTTGTTTTTCGTGTTTTATACTTAAATTTATTAGTTTTATTTTTTCATAGGGTTACTCACGAAAAGGTGCAGCATTATTACTTCTTAAACGATACGAAGAAGCAATTAATACTTATGAGGAAGGTCTTAAAATCGATCCAAATAATGAAGTATTATTGAGTGATCTTGAAACAGCACGAAAAGCTGCCGTTAACGGATCAAAAGTATCGTTGCTTCTTGTTTGTCCGCTCTCTAAAACAATCTCAGTATTAAGAAGTCATTCTCTAAACTAGTTTAAGTAGTTCTACAAAGGCTCTCTAGTTTCGGAAGAATGCTCAATCTAGACAAGGGTAGATCATAGTAAATGGGAATTTCAAAAGTGGTGGTCACACCTTTTATTGAAATATCATATAGCATAGAAAATTTTTATCACTTTTCTATTTTGTACGTAGGCATACACCGAACTCGGAACAGACGAGGAAATCCAGAAGTTCGGTATTTCCGGCTTCTTTGGATTTTTAATGTAGGCCAAAATACAAGAAGAACTGAATACAATGTTTAGGTATCGGGAATGACCGAACCCCTGGAAGTTCGGGTCTGTGCATGCCTATTTGTATGACGCATGGAAAATATCCCCATAAATACGCTGTCAATAACTAAACGATATTGCTGCTTGCTTTTCTCAGCTTAAGTTTTTTATTATTGAAACATTCTAAGGTGCTCTGTTTATTTGTGTTGTGAGCTCTTTTGTCCATTTCAAAAATTACTCTGTGATCTAGAAGTTGGTGGAACAGATTTCTAAAATATGCATCCATTGCTCAGATTTCTGAAAAACTTTGTGTGATTTTTATTTCAAAATACCCATTGAAATTCATCAACAATGAATTTTAAAAATTTATCTCAATAATTTATAGATTTAAGTTTTTCCTTCATTTTGAAATGAATTTCTAAATAATCCACACTGATTTGTCGCGAAAAAACTTTTCGATTCACAAGATCCATTTTCACGGATAGAATTAATAAAACTGCTCAATTATCAGAAATGATTAATTCAAACTTTTATCGTATAGTAGTTACATGATATCTGCAATTTTTGAGAAATTTTTATCGAAATTGGCGTTATGGTTTAGAAAATATCATTTATTTTGCTGCAGACTCCAGGAGTCAATCAAAATTCATCTTTATCAATCTTCGTTTGCAAAGGTGATCTAATAACACAAAAGGTGACTAGGAGTTCGCAAAAACAATATAGCGAATTGAATAATTTACTTTTTCTCTACTAGACTGATGTTATTGTTGTATGTTCATCATCGAAATTTTTATTTGAGAAAATTTGTAAAGCTGGTGGAAAATCTGTATTAGCTTCCTACAAATCGCAACTTAAAAAGTCTCAAAATTCTGTTATATCTGTTCAAGCAGACGGAGAACTTGCATCAAAACAAATTTACTTTCTTTCGTGGAAAGCTGATGCTGATGCATCTACACTTCGTAAATCAATTGAGAAGTTTGTTTCGGATGCTTTTGAAAAAGCAGTAGAAGAGAACCATCACAGTATGGCATTTCCAGCTATCGGTTGTGGTCAATTTGGATGCTCAATCGATCTTGTTGCACAAGCAATGATTCGAGAAGTTCATCGTAAACAACAAGAGCATGGCATATCCGTTACATTTGTAATACAACCAGAAAAAACCGATATTTATGACGCATTTCAAAATCAAATTCAGTTATTGGAAGCCGAAATATCACCGACTGATTTGAAAACGATGTCTGCAACAGTTAAAAAAGGAGTAATCGAAATTGAACAAGGAAACATAATCAAACAGAAGGTATTTTGAAAAAGGAATATGCTTATGAGATTTCATTGTGTCTATACTTATCTTTGATAGGTAGACGTTATTATTGGTACTTCATCATCAGGATTCTTAAGACAAGCAATAACAGAGGCAGCTGGAAATGAAGTTCAAAAGGCTTATAAGAAAGAATTAAACAATCATCCGAATTCTACACTAATCGCAGTGCCTTCAGGCGCTTTACCTTGCAAACAAATATTCTTTGTCAAATGGGAGCCTAATGATAATGAGGATATACTTCGACAGTCCATCATTGATTTTATATCTACTGTTGTACAGAACATGATATCATATAAATTTACATCGGTTGCATTTCCAGCCATTGGATGTGGGTTACATGGTTGCTCGACACAAATTGTAATTGGCACGATGATTCTAGAAATGAAAAAGCATCTTTTGAAGAGAGATTTATGTTGGAAAATAAAATTTGTTGTCCAATCTGATCAAGAGAATATTTATGATGAATTTTGCAAAGTGCTAATAACCCACGATGGTAAAATGAAACGTTTCTTTAAATCGTTTAAATTTGATCGCGCAACATATGAAACAAGCTTAGAGGTTCTTTATCAAAAGAAAAATTTCAATATCCGCATCGTATTTATAGTTCTTACTTATAGCAAATATTTAAGTACATAGTATTCGAATATAGTCACTTTCTTCTTCTGAGTTTTTTTTTTCGTCGAACTTTGTACCGTTAGTTTCCTAAATCAGAAGATAATTATTTTTATGTTAATCGAACCTTTACGAATAGTTGACATCTAGCCTCGCACCGACTATATATTTAGATCATACTATAGTTACAATACTCCCTGAATCAAGACCTCTTAATGCTCAGCACGGAATCGTCTCACATGTAATATCATATATGAATTTATATTGAGTAAATAGTGAAATGTTGATCAGACTACAGAAATTTTAAAAAGATTCTGGCTAACTGACGTTTCGAGTGGCTTCACAAAATTTTCGACTTGTTTCTTAACTGTTGACTTGAATATCAACCAATTCAATGTCGACCTGAAAGTCAATTCATAGAGAAATAGACTCACTTTCAAGAGATCCTATCCGTTTTAGTGAAAATGAATATTCTTTTGTCGAGCTGTAGAATGTCCAAAGATACTTATCTCTGATGAAAGTTCAACTTGTTTTAAGATGCTGTATCTTGAGGGAGGAACATTCAATTGGAATTTTCACAGAATCATTCAAGGGGAAAAAAAGCAGACTTCTGTACTTCTGACGTACAGACGTCTGGTTTCTCCCATTGGAAGCATTGTATATATCTCTGGCTCTAAATTTCAATAATTCAACTATCAATGAATATAAAGAAATGGGTCGAAAATTTAGCAAAACAATTATAACTTAACATCAAACATCCATAATCATGGACCTTCTAGATTCGCTCTTGTTTCATTGAGACTCTCTTATAAACTAATATACGTAGATTCAAACGACGGCTGACAGTTGTAATAGTTCTGTTTCAGCAAAACTCTATCTTACTAAGTCATGTGAATCTAGCTTACACCGGTCAAGTGTACCGTTTCAAGTTGTTGATTAAATTTAAACAGCAAATGATCTTGAGAGTACATATAACGACACCATCATAGCTGACTTTGAGATCATTCTTGTCTATGTAAGAAAGAAAAACCATGTTTTTAAGAGAATTTTATTTCCTGACTTTTCAATAAAATTCCAATTTGATTGCTGGGTTTTGCATGACAACAACGCGTAGAAAAATTAACCAAGCAGTGGTTTATGTGTGAATTAATGTGAAAACACCAAATTTGACAATATACGAAATTCTAAGTAAATCAATTTTCATAGATCTTCATGAATCAAAGATTTGTCAATTGCCACCGACATGGGAAAAGTCAACAGAACATAAAATTCGATTCATAGTGCCTGCTACGACAGATGAATACCAATCTATTGTTTCGAATTTCGATCAGACAATGAAAGGAAAGTATACAGAAATAATACATATCGAACGAATTCAAAACGAACGATGGTATAAGCAATACATCGCACATCGTGAAGATTTCATACGACGTCTTAATGAGAATACCGAAAAACGCTTATATCATGGATGTCCTGAACAAGCTGCTAGTTTAATTATGGAAGATTGTTTTAATAGAAGTTTTGCCGGAGTCAATGGTAATTTTAACTCTTGTTGTTTTTGTACAGATTTAAAATGTCTGTCTTTTTATATCCAGGAACTGTTTATGGTTTTGGTGTTTATTTTTCATCTAATGCATCCTATAGTCATGGATATACGCATGCGAATGAAAATGGAAAACGATGCATGTTTATAGCACGAGTTTTGGTTGGAAAAACCACCAAAGGAAATAGTTCGATGAAAACTCGACCACTTGGATTCGATTCTACCACTGACGAGAAGCATATTTTCGTTACTTATCATGATGCTCAAGCCTATGCCGAATATTTGATCACATACAAGTAAACTTCAAACAGACAGCTCATCGAGTTGCACAAACATGTTTATTAGTTTTACCAGAAAAAGTTTTTTTTTTGAATAAATACATGTTTTGTTTAAGTTTATGTATTTGACAATACAAGCAAAGCTTTACCAAGAAACTTATTGAAGGTAAAATTTGCAAAGTAGTTGTTATAGAGTACACAGTGAGTCATTAATAGGGTGAGTTGGTGCGAGTATCGCTTTGGAAACTTAAGCTTTCATTAAACCACATAACAACCCACACTCTAGATGTTCCCATATGTGTGTAGTGTAATGTGAAAATTGACCCACTAACAATCCTAATTAAATAAATAGGGTGTGAGTGAGGGTGAGATTGTGGTTTCTGGATATGTCTGAAGAATAGATTCACATCAACACTCACACCGACAAATGACTATTTCTATTCACTGTTTCGTCCGTGACCCGACAGTTGAGCTCCCGACAGATGAGCCCCGACAGTTGAGCCCCGACAAATGAGCCCTCGACAGTTGAGCCTACCGACAGTTGAGCCTACCGACAGTTGAGCTCCCGACAAATGAGCTCCCGACACTTGAGCCTCATATTAAAAAAAAATTTAACAAAGCCTGATGAATAATACGTCGTGATGGATCATGCGATATTGTTGCACCAGAACTGATATTTGATTTGAATTCCACTGATATTGTTTCTTCAGGATTTGGTACATGAAGATGATCAGTAACTTTAATATAATCTGTTCCATCAAAACGTACACGACCAGCACAGTCATTTCGACAACAACGCCAAATAATTTGAGATTTATTTGCACGACGATAACGATAACCACTAAGTAAAAGTTAATCCTTGTTTTTTGAAGATTTCACGATTGACATTGTTAACGATAATAGAAAAATAAACCAAGAATGATAAAGCTGTTAGCACAATCCCCTGCGGGATTAAAAATGTGAAACACGATGGACCTACTGTTACTAATTAAATGGAAATCCTTTTGTTCCATTTCCTTACGACACATTTGTAGCTGACCGTATATTTGATGCTTTACAACTACAATTCCTGTGTCACGGTCTGTGACGGGTACCTGAATTCTCTGTCACGGTCTGTGATGGGTATGCATTTTCTCTGTCACGGTCTGTGGGGGGTCTACCCTATACACTTCAACACTCCTTTCAGATCGTGTTTCACAAAAACCTTTATGAGTCACAGAAATATTGTTCGAAAAACTTGTTCATTTCTGTACAGATGATTGACTTAGCCACGAAAAATATATCGACGAGCCATCAGTACTATCGAAAGATGTCTCATGTTTCCGTGCACTATTTTCAAGTGAATTAGCGATTCAATAATAATTTCGTGTGTTCTATATTTAATCGATGAAATTTCAATTTTGTGAGGCTCAAATGTCGGGAGCTCATTTGTCGGGAGCTCAACTGTCGGTAGGCTCAACTGTCGGTAGGCTCAACTGTCGAGGGCTCATTTGTCGGGGCTCAACTGTCGGGGCTCATCTGTCGGGGGCTCAACTGTCGGTGCACCTGTTTCGTCGTCCATCAAACAAAGAATTCATTTTTTTCAAGCATGATGGACCTTCTGCTCATTATGCACGTGATGTCCGAGAATGGTTTGAGCGGAATTATCCAGTGAGATGAATTGTTCGCAGAGGTTCCATCGATTGGTCCACCAGGTCCCCTGATCTAACACCTAAAGACTTCTTCTTGTGGATGCATCTCAATGAAATCGTTTCTGAAAGTAAGACTAAAAGTCTATGGGACGACAGACAATCAATTATGTCAGCGCTTCAAACACTTGATTCTGATCTTTGCAATAATGTTTGTGAGTCAGTGTCTCAACGACTGTACCAGTGTGTTGATGCTGATGGACATCAGTACTACTAATTGAACTCAATAATAGTAGTTAAAAACAGTATTCATTGATGGTTTTCTTGAGAGTGTGGGTGGGCATTACTATGTGTATTCCCATTCAGGAAACGTTTGCACTCACACCTATATCTACACCCATAATCGGTAGGCGTTAGTGTAGTTTTCCTATTAATCCTGACTTCGGCAAGTGTCTAATCACACTCATAATGGAACTGTTTATCATATCAGTCGATTTCCTCAATTATTTTGATATCAAATGATAGCCCTCAACGATAAACTACCAAATTAAAAATATGAGCTGCTGATGGCAAGCCTGGGCCGAATTATTCAAATTGTGAGGTATTGGTAGTATAGATGTATGAGAAAAACAGAATTTTTCAAATTCAGTTTTTTTGCACTAGCAAGTGGGTTTTTAGCATTATTGTGCTAGTTTTGAGATTTTCTGGAGGTTTAATATTACGCAAATGAGAAAAAGAAGGTTCTGCTCATCATAACAAAAACTTGTTTGATGCTTCTGTTCTTATTTAAGTCAAAAGTAATATGAGATGCAATCTATCTTTATTATGCTACACTACAAATGAATATGAATATTTTCAATCAGATGATAATGAGAAAAGTGTTTCTGCACCTTGCACAAATTAGAAGTGCTCGATTTTCACAATTAATCATTGAACAATAGAGATCATATAACTTGAAACAAATATCGTTCGGTTTTTGGACATCTTCCATGATTTCATGAATTATTCCAGCATTTATAAATTTCGATTTGGGGTGTGAGGGTGTGGGTGTGGGTGTGTCTGGGTGTGCGAGGTGTGGGGTGTGGGTGTGGGTGTGGGTGTGGATATGCGTAATGTTCTTCCTTCCTTCACACCCACACCCACACCCTATAATTTACGTATATCTATTCGATTCAGAAGTAATTTCATATGGCCGAACACCATAATTTACATTTAAATAATGGATAATCGTACTTGAACAAACCATAGTCTCACAAATTTTTTTTTCTAAACTAATTGTTATCATGATGTATATAAACAACTATTAGACGACGCTGAAATATGAAAGATCAGAGTATTTTATGTAAGGAGAAAAACTATCTGGACGCACTTTTTAAACTATAGTTGAACTGAAAGCTGCTTGGCATGCATATTTAACGAGAGCCGATGAAAAACATAAGACAATTATTGTGACGTTGTTCAAAAGATTTGGATAATGAATCGATATCTTGAACTTGATTTTCATACATAGAATTTAGCTTTTTGTTGTTATAAATCGAAAAACAACTTACAAGGAATAAAATCGATGGATTGATCATAATTGTCAAAAATATTATTATCGTCACTTTCTTCTATATCACTATTCTAAAGAATAACTCTCAAAGTTTTTTTTATAATATGATACCAAAGGAATTCAGCTAGATTTATTCTTTCCAAAAAAAGGCTTCGTTTGTCATTGCCAATTTCAAAACACATATGAAGATGTTACATACATACTATTGTGTCCGTTTGTTTGAATGTTATGATCACATTTGAACCCAGTTCAGACATGTCAAAAATTCACACAAATAGATTGCTATACCTTTCTGGTATGTTTACAAAAGCATTTTTTCATATATTCATATGCTCGAAAAAAAAACGTCTATTCGCTCCTCGAACAAAAATGGATGATGTATGGTTTTTTTTAAAGAAATCACTTTCAAATGAGTAATGTGTAGTACAAAAGTTTTACATTAATTTCATTTTCATTCCGATGTTGTCCATAAACGTTCTAGAAGTTTAATTTATCTTACATTAAAAAGAGAAACACTAAGATTATGAATTTTGATTTTTTGATGTATCCATCAAAGAAATGAAATTCTCAGTATTTTATGTATGTCTTTGTTTATTTGCAACTTTTTGAATTTTGATATGATCGGAGTAGCATATAGATTAACATAAAATCTTGGAAAACATCGTTTTGCTGAAATATTGTCTTATAGAGAATTTCATAGAGCATCGTTTACTAAAAGACTCAGTTTAAAAAGTTGCAAATGAAAAAAAGACATACACAAAATATTGAGAGGTTCAGTTCTTTGAAGGATTTCCAAGTAAGAAAAAAAAATAAAAGAAGACGTTCGACATGATCGGTCCGGAATATCCATAGCACGCGTCAGTTGTAGTCTGAAACGTCTTGCATACTCGTCATGACTAGTCACGTTTTAGAGAAATATCCTTCAAACACATCTGGAATAGTCCAGAATGTCCTGGAGCCCAGTCATGTCTATTCCATTTTGTTCGTTGACCTCGTCCAGACTAGTTGCAAGACTAAAAAAACAGAAGGGGAAAGCTGAATTTCAACATCCAAACGGACAGTATTCAAAACCTGACGAGCATCCTGACGGCAAACTAGGACACTGAGATAGACTGACATCAGTTTATACAGTCTAAGTCACAGAGTGACTCCTGTCTATCAACTAAACAATTAGAAAGTAGCCGATGCCAAACGTCTTTAATAGTAGTCAGGACGAGTCCTTTTGTAAAGAGTGTGTCATCCATCCTAGTCTGAAAAACTCTAAACAATCCAGTTTCTTTGGACAAAAATGTTTTACTAAATCCTATTAAATTTTGTATATGTTGAAAATATATAAGAGTATGTGGAAACAAAAAAGTAGGAGTAACTACAAAATACAATATTTAACTCGCAGCGAGGACTATTAATTTATATATTCTAGAATTATTAGATGCCCCAAAGCTGATATTAACGTGATTGAGTTAATTAATGATAAATCAAACGTGATAAACAATAAACAAAAATTTTTCTACAAGGAAAATAAGTAGAACTACAACGACTTTTAAACCATAAAATAGAAATATTTCTAACAGATATGGACCAATGCAATTAAACATTTAGTACACATAGTGTTAAATAATAAAATAAGAAGTATTTTATTGCTTTCGATAGAAATGTATCAATAATCTGGTTGAAACAGAATATCTTATGCAAGAATCGAAGAAGAATCACAGTGTTTTACAATATTTAGTCTAACAATTAATCATCTTTTGAAATATCAATGAGCATTTACTATTCTTTCTTTTTTGATTTTGAATAAATAATAAAGAACCATTAATCTGTGAAAATCAATGTTTTGTTTTGGTAGAAACTTATTTCAAGTTTTCGAATAATTTACAAGAGATGATTTTATTTTATAGAGAAAAATAACATATTGATTATTTGGATAAATCGAACTAGCAAAACGTTTGAAATCGTTACGTGAAAGAAAAACTTGTTTATCTAAATTGACAGATAGCAAAGCATTTTCTAGTAGAAATAAAAGAGTTTTTAGCGATGAAATCTCGCATAATTGGGTAGAAGCAAGTGAGACAGTTAGTGCTTTAGAATTTGATTGCGAGAAATCAAAATATCATTATGTATAAAAAAAACTCGGATACTAATTATGCTAAGTATTATTTGTCTTAATAGAAACTAATCAAAAACTTATGTAGCATTTTACAGTCGATATATCATCTTTTCTGGAAAGAGTTTTACTTAACCAAAACAACTTTATCTCTAGATGGCGATGCGAGCATGAAATCTAAGTAAGAGGATGTGCAATACAAAGGATGCGACCTATCTGTGTCTTCTATTGGTCCAATAATTTGAGGGCATTCGCTCACTATGCGAATAGCTGCTGCGACGTCATGAACGATTTCTATTCAATGTTTCCTTTCTTTCATTCGTCGTTGCTCCTCTCATATATAAGGTTGTGTTCTATACATCGCAGACACAATTGAAGTGATAGAGTAGGATTCACGTAAAGGTAATTTCCTTGTTTACATTCACATCAAATTTTTTAAGAGTTCTTACCTTGCTAGAAAATGTATGTCTACTATTCGTTCTGTTTTGAAGATATTTGAGATTTTTAGCTTTCTTTTTGCTGAAAATATACTTAGCAAAAAGTTATAGCATTCTATGAATCGGTTAGATTTTTCATAGTCTTCATTTGGATTGGTCCGTCCTAGTTGATTTTCATGGTAGCTGCACATCTATTAACACCTATCTTTCAAATTCACTTACTTTTTTCTTAGCTTAGTAATTTTCACTTTATATAGAAACTTTCAAATAACATAACTGATTTTTCTGTTTACGGTAAATATTCTTGTACAGTATATACTACTACAACTAAAAGAATTCATGAAATATGTGTTCCTATGAAAGTTTGTCTTTTACTAAAATTTATTTACAAATATTTCAGATGAACCATAAGACTATTTTGACACTTGAATCTCTTCCGAACGAAATATTGCTAGAAATTCTACACAAAACAAAATCTCATGATCGGATATTGATCTGGTACAATTTGAACTCACGTATCAATAATTTAATACATCAATTACATTCGTGGAACTTATCAAATATATCGTATTCGTATTTTCTAATATGTTCTTCTCTCTTAACTAATCATCAAGATCAGCTTTTATCATTGAAATTATCTAACGCTGGTACTATGGGACAAATTTCATTATTCTTTCGTATATTTCCATTAGAAAACTTTCATAATTTACGTTCATTGTCACTCGTTCGAATCAAGCACATGGAACTAAATGATCTGATCTTAAAAATACCAGCTTTGAATCACCTCTTATATTTATACATTGACTGTGGTATACCATTTTATGAAGATTTTTTATTGAATGATATTGTCTCATCGTCATTGTGCTCAGTAACACTTATTTCTGGAGCAAAAATTCATTATAAATGGTTATGTATGGGTCTCATATGTCCTCATTTAAAATATTTGAAAGTCAATACTGAAATTCATGTTAAGCAATATGTCCAGTTGTATTCTTCTTTACTTTCAAATAATCTTAAGAAATTATCAATTTATTTGAAACGAGATAAAAATGATTCAGAAATCATAACGTATGCTGATCTATCAATATTCCATGTAAACGAAAGTGTTGAAGAATTATTCGTTAATTTGGGTTCATATGTATCATTCAATGAATTTAAGTTTATAGTCCAAAAATTCATTGGCTTGAAAAAACTATCAGTGAAAATGATGGAACCTTGGAATATGAACGATATTCAAAATGCTTTAAGCGCCTTTGAATGGGAACAACTCATTTCAACATATTTACCGAATTTGCATGGACTGAACTTCATTATTAAAATAAATAGAGCACGACTGGATGATCAATTAATAAATTCATTTGAAACCGATTTTTGGATTCATCATAATTGGTAAGCATATGTGGACGATTTTATCCTTAAGCACATTTATTCTAGGACATTTATGAGCATGTATAAATATTATCGGACAAAATGTTTGGTTAATTTTCGATCACTTAAAAGAACCTGCAGAAATTAAAAAGAAGTAGGTATTATGCAGAGTTTTATGGGACTTTCAACTTACGAGTTATGAGCCGTTCTTTGAAAGACTTGAAAATCAAGTTTGAGCGGATAAAATTGACACCCTTAGGTTGTGCATAGAAACAAAAGCAGAAGGGATGTCTATCTAATGATATGAGAACTGATACTTTCCAGAAAATGATTCAAAAACGATCTGATAGATGTCGTAATTAAGTCTGTTTGCTCATAGAAATCGCAAAAACCTCATTACATCTCTTATGAAAACGTTCATTGTTTGCAAACGGTTTGCTGAAAACTAATGCTTCTGCTATCAATTTGTAGAGAAATGTGTGCGTTTTCTTTTAACATGTGGGAAATAATTTTGGGTAACGTTTTATACGTGAAAACCCGCCCAAACTTAATTTTCGAGGCTGTCAAAGACTCATTCATAACTAGTAAATCAGAAGCTTCACAAACATTCTGAACTCATATTCGAAAGACCACAAAATTTTGCTTATAACATAATGCTTTTTAGTTTCTGTAGGCTCTTTTAAGTGATCAAAAACTCAGCTTACAATTGGTCTGAAAACTTTTCGATCATTCATTAAGATAGAACATCGAATGCTGAGGTCTATGGTGCGTCAAGGAATAAACGAGACAATTATAGAAAATCGAAAAATATCAGCAGGAACAATCACATACAGAATTGAGAGAGGAGAGAGAGACTAAAGCAAGAAACACTCTGAGGGCGAACATCTACAATAGTATATTTGAAAAATTTTATCAGATGATTGAAAACATCAATTTTGTAAAGAAAAATACTATTACTATTTGAAAATTGTTTTTTCAAAGAGAAATTCTACTTCAAATATATACTTAAACTACTGTAGATTTTGAGGAATCTAGATCGCCAGCACTATAATCCAAACACTATTTCCCTTGAAATGTCACTGATAGAATATCAATACTATGGGTCTTTAAATGTATTTCATGACTATCGATATTCGATCTTAGAGACATTCATAAGTTCAGTTTCTTATGTACATGTGAAAGAAAGTTCGATAGTTTTAAAATAGTGTTCGCTTTTCACAGCTCTTCGTTTAATAACAAATATCCTAAAATTTAGAGTAAACATGGTTTAGTGTACATAGGCTCCAATGTTGATTTATCATTATATTTACTATTCTGAAATTTTCAAACTGAATAGTTGACACTAATTTCAAGTATATACTATTCCAGGAAAGAGCAATCACGGTCAGGAGATATAAATATATGCAAGCCATGATTTGTAATTTAATTTTGAAAAGCTTAAAATTTT
>CAJNOP010000048.1:322028-397733 GCA_905250075.1 Rotaria sp. Silwood1 | reverse complement strand
TTTAAGCGAAATTGGTTTTTCAGGCTTTTTTAATATTCCTTTTTTCAATATCTGTTTCATATTAAGAAGTACAAATCTTAGTGAGAATTGTCAGCATTTTTCTCTCATCGAAATAATTAAAAAAGAAAAGCTAATTATGTTTCTCAAAACTTTAGTTCAATAAGGTGAGCATGAAAAATCGGTGATATTCGAATTTTAAATACAGCATTTTGTTCAGTTTTGAATTATGCATAAATATTGTAATGTAAAGACGTTTGTAGGAAGTAATTTTATCTTTTCGTGTTTTTCGGTTATTCTCACTAAAACCAAATTTTAGAGGCGAAGATCGACTCTGACAATCGAGCGCGAAATGCTGTATCAATTGATATATCTTTTTTTTCTTTCATTTTATTTCAATTATGAAAAATCCATCTAAACAGACATTCTCGTTCTATAATATATCACATAGACGGCCTCTCGTACTATCTATATCGCCATGTGAATCAGACTCGTATCTCTTAATATGAAAAAGAAATGTTAAAAAAACCTGAAAAACTAATTTCGATTAAGAGTTTGTCTCAGACTGCTATTTGGTCACATATTATAAGTCAAACTCTTTGTAGTAACACTAAACGTTCTTGCTGTTACTTTTTGCCCATTCCCAAGTGTTACTTATATACTGAAAGATAAAGAAATTTAAGCTCTACAAAACTATGAGTTTCGTTTTTCAAAAAAGTTTTTCTTGGAGGCTTCTAATTAGAAAGGTGCAAATCAGCTAAATCATTCAACTGTGACGGGGAAAAAATATGACAAAATGCAGGAATTTTTTAAGTAATCGTGCATCTGATGTTTAAGCATGATACAAAATTCTGCTTCTTTAGTTTTGTGTCGGAACTCTCGAGCGATGATTTGAGAAAAACATAGTTCTTTTTTTAAAGCACAATATCCTAAAACACAATCACAAATCTTTCCTAGAGCAAATTTGGCTTATGACACAATGATATTTCGAACTACACTAATTTCCGAGTTTTTTTTTCTCCTGGGAAACGAAACTAAGGGTCTTAAAAAGGTTGTCGAAGAATAGAGCAAAAAATTCTATCTACTGGTAACAAAAACTTCATTTTTTATCAGTGATCTAAATCAGCAAAAACTTGCACTAATGTTTAAATGTAAGCAGAAAATAGAAGCTCTCAGTTGCAGAATTGAGTAAAAGTGAATTCTTTAGATATGCACCAAAAAGGAGAACAAATTTCACAATTTTCTAGAGTTTGAAATTGTCTATCTTTTTATATAAAAATGAATATTTCTTGTGAACGGAAAATTAATAAAAACATTAGAAACATTGACTGCAATTTATTATGGTCCACCCCTTATTTCTCTTTCAATTGTTACTTAACAAAAGTCGGTTTACGAAGATTTGATATTTTCTGTCTTTGAAGCACCAAGCATGCCATCTTTACCGTTGTACTACAAATTTGATTCTTATTTAGGTTTGTTTATTTTGATTATGGTATACTTTATACAACGCCATATATGAAAAGAAAACTAACGTTATCTTTTGATGAAAAGCCATTATTATTGTCTCCTGGTATTTACAATAGATATGTTCACGTACAAACATTAACATTGAATTTTGGTACGATTTTCCGGGGTTTTCATGGATATTTTTCATCTTTTTTATTTCCTAATGTTTGCCATTTAACGTTGTCGTTTACAGACAACTATATAGACAACTATGGATATGACAATGATTTAAATTGTAGCGTTGTTCATTACTATATGAAACCTTCCGAGTATCTCTCGGTTTGGATATATTTGAACAAGATGTTATCATTAACAAAATTACAATCATTGACTATAGAAAATTTACCATCAAAAGAGTTTTTGATCCAGTTACTTAGCAATACTACGAATTTAACGAAACTAGAGCTTAACGGCTGGGCAGGTAAGCCATCAAATCTGATGTTTTTACATTGAGTATCAATGGTAAAAATCTCAACTATCTTTTAGTTTTATCCAACAAAAGTATCGTCAACTTAATGTTTGCAAATAGTCACTTATTCAAAAATATTCAACATCTCACTATAACTGAAATGATGAGCGATACAATAAATATAAAAAATATCGAAGTATTTATTCATACTTTTAAAAACTATGGGCGTCTTAACGTATTACATATTCAAATGTCGGACAAAGATTTTTTTCCAATCATACGATTACTTATAAATGAACTGAATTCATTGTCCTTTCTAAGTATTGAGTCGAGCGTAATTAAGCACAAAGCTCAAACGGTATTGGAATGGTTAAAATATGTGTTAAGCGGAATGGACTATCAAGCAAACATAGAAAATGATATATTATCAATTTGGTTCTAAGTTATTTAAGTGCTAATTAACAGTGTGAGTGTTGAAATTACTTTATGGGTGTGTGCATGAGAATCTGGCTGCATGTTTTGTATATTTATATGTTAGTTGTATATTTGAATAGCTGCTTTGATTGCACTATGTCCAAACTTCTATAAAAATCTTTGTAAAACATAGAATGCTTTTTTATAACCAAAAAATATAAATAAATGGTTGAATTTTGCAGAATACTTGATAGTATTTCGATGAAGTCTTCAGTTAATCATGAAAATGTCATTTTTTTAGAGATCATATGATACTCAAATAAGAGTGTCATGTAGAGCAAATGTTTTTCTCCGTAGTGAAAAACAGATGGTGTAACATTTATGCAGTCACAATTTAGTCCATGATGATTGCAGCAATCGAAAGAGATCTGTCAAAAACGATGAGTTAGGTTTTGAAAAGATATTTGAAATACAATCGATCAAGTGAATCATTTTTTATTTGGAAAAACTAAACAGAAAATAAAAATGCATTCTTGTACTCTTAGATTATCGAACAATAGATTGATTTTACATCAATTAAGATGATGCTTCTTTCAATTTATAAACCACATTTTTTATCGACAATGCTTAAGTAAACTTTTGTATATAGATAGTTTGTTCGTTTCCTTGATCATCAAACAAATTGTGTTGTCTCATGTTTCCATACTCCTTATGTAGGAATAGTATCAGTAATAACAATTATTTCACCATCACGACGTGTTATGGTCGATTCTCTCTTGCTTGTATTATGAGGAATAATACAAATGGGTACACGACTTTCAACATTGCGATTGTCTGAAAATTTGTAAACATTTGTACATTTACTATTGATTGTTTTTCTCAATGACCATCCTATCATGTTTACGGTACTATTTCCTAAAATATTTGTATTTTCGATAACAATCGAATTGTCCGTACGATCTATATAGCTGATTTCAATGTAACCTATTGAAAAAAAGAACAAATCAGGAAAGAGTTTATTCATGAAAATTGAAATGAAAAGAGAGTATGTAAGAAATTGTTTTGAAGAGCGTTATACGTAGATTATTTTATTTTTCTAATTATAAAACATTATTATTAACTTCTTAAATATTCTCACACATGTATCTTCGTGGAAAGTGAAACTAACCTTTGAAGCTTTTCTGTATCAGCGATCTTTTTATTATTACAACATTGCTTGTTTTGTCTTTTGTTGAGGATTAGGTATTTGACTTACCACTTATAACATTGCCGTTCGAATGACTTCCATACACTGAATGCCCAAATGTTTGAGGCGGCTCATCATCCGAACTGTCGTCAACATTTGTTTGTTTGTGTGTTACCTATCGAGTTCGAACAGAAGTGAATGATCGTCCAATCAACGAAGGCGGTTGAAAACGAGCAGTATTTGGTTCAGATGTTTCCTCAGCAAACAGTGATACAAGGACTTCATGGAGTGGTTTTACTTGACGAAGATAAACAATATGACAGCTATCTGAACGACTCATTAGACTGCACACTTGAAAACAGGTTCCTGACAGAAGAAGTTTTTCATCCTCATGCTTATAATATGAATGTCGACTAATATTCTTGTCACATTTTGAACCTTCTATTGAGAAGAGAGTTCCTGTACCTGATTTGCCTATAAAATTAGGTTGTTGAAGAACATCTAACGCACTTGTACATGAACTGAATGATCACCATATTCGACATGTACCTTTGGGTGTGGGTGTGGGTAGAGAGAAGACGGATCTCAACATCATCACCCACTCATACCCACAATGTGGAGTGTCTATATGGCCCTTACTACGTGAAAGGTTAAAGCTTTGAGGTCATACTTTAAAGGAGACAACAGCCGTGCAGTATGCACGGCCTCACGCATGTTTCATCTGTTGAAAAAAATATCCAAATACATTGTTTAGAATGCGGCTGAATGTTATACTTAATTTTCTCGTACATACACCAGAAATATTTGCATTCTTTATATATATATTTATTCATAAAAATTATATTGGAACCAGTTTTTACAGGCAAAAATTGGAGAGTTATTACGATGTTATTGTTGTTTTGCAAAGCAAAAGACAGTAAACAGAAAAGTTAATGCTTAAAATCAATAACGGATGAGAAATGAAAAGAAAGATGATTACTGGAGTGTGCGTGTGTGAGTGTTTGTAAAGTACAGCAAAAGACGTAGATCTACACACACACTCACACACCCGTAGTCTACACCCACACCCAGACGCGCACCCACCCTATGAAATGATTGTCGTTAAGTTTTTATTAAAAACTTTTAGTAATTTTAAACCCTAAATATATGCTGCATATGAGTAAGATAAGATTACAAACTCAATAAACAATACTATTGATTAGTTAGAAAATATCGAATCATTTTATATTCAGGTTTTAATATCAATTTTAGACTTCCATCTTAATTTGTATGAATAATAAGGATTACTGTTCAAAGAACGAAATAAAGATATATTATCAGATGAGAAAAACACACTTACACATTAGATCATTTAGTACTTAGTGAACAAAACAAGAACAAAATTCTAACTACTGTAATAAAAGACAAAATAGAAAGAAATCAGATCGGAGTCTCTTTATTTTTCTGTTGATTTCACATTTCTTCTCGGTGATGTATTTGTTACTTTTGATTCAAGATCGGAGTCTAAATCTTGACCAACATTTGATGGACTATCATCATCTGGATCACTATCATTATCATGATCATGTGTTACATGTAATGGTAAATCTGGATGAGTGTGTATTGATGAAACTGCTGATATTGAATTATCCAAATGAGATATATTTGGAAATGTTTCATAAATTATTGAACGAGGACGAGCAGGCATATTCGATTGAGGATTTTCATCGCCCCATGATTTAAAATGCATCGGTTCTTCAGGATCAACAGTTGATTCATGTGGCATCTGAGAAAAACAATTTAAAATAATAAAAATTAATGATTAGTCGTAAAATTACATACTAATTGTGGAACAGCACGAAAAAAATAAAAAAATGGATAATAAACAAGATTTACAGCTGTGGAAGCATATATATCAGCAAATCTTGTTACTTGAGAAGCAAAATGAGTTTGACGAGAACCTTTTTTTTTTAAATAAAAAAATCTATTAGATCAATTTATAAATTTAATGTACCTGTTCGAAATAGAGAACCCAAGAGACCAAAATTCATGTCAAGCTCATGAGTACATTGCTAAAAATAAACAATCAATCATAATAAAAAATATATTTCTTTGACTTTAAGTAATCAAATATTCAAGGTTTTTTTTTCTAAGCGTCATTAAACATTTAGAAAACATTATTATGTTTCTCGATATGTAATGTTGTTCTGTGACATGAATATATTGATTATTCATCAATGACTTTGTCTATCTGATGATTACGATCAATGCAAATTTCAAATTTGTTTGCGGATTGTTTTTTCCTCTTTTGTTGTATCCTGAAAATCACAGAAAACCAGCTATTCTTTCGTATTGTACAAGAAAAAAAGAATTCTTTCACCTTTACCTAATAGTTTAAGCTATTCGTAATAATTAACAAATGGATAGGAATGCATCAGCACCAACATGACTGGTGAATCCGAATGACTAGTACTAGTACATTCCCACAAAAGAACACTTCGAACTTATTTAACTGCACTCAATAATCGATAAATTCATTACAATTTCTATGAGCGATATTCCTATGAAGTTAAGATATGGTACTGGCAATAGATTGTCAGTGAGAGACCAACTATCGGTATATCGATTACCACCAGTTGATATCCCATGGGTTAGCGACGTGTTTCAATATTTGGATGTTGTTACTAAAGATAGACGAGACAAAGCTCATCCGAATCGGATCGAAACAAGATCAATCTGCTCATTTCTATCCGCTAGGCACGAATGATCCGACAATGTTCATTGCGGCTAAAAATTTGCGATCCATGATATTTATCAAGTTGGAGTGTTTTATTTGTGAACACTGAAGTTTCGTGCAAACTCATGCAGTTTTGCAATGTTCTTTAATACAAAAACCATTGTTACCATAGCAATGGATTTCTTTGGAATGATCTTTCCTGTATCATCGAAAAGCATAATATTTCTTGAAAAATATGCTTTAGAAATCCTATTGAATCCATATTGTCTATGTATTTAACTTAAATATCAATCTCGAATCTAATATCTAATGATAAATTTCTGTTTTTTCTTTAACCTGTATTTTTTGTTTAATTTTTGAAACAGCCTCTGGTCCATGACTTGAAGTCATATCAAATGATCGAAGTAAGTCACTGATTGTTGTATCTAATGCTTCTAATGTATTAAATAAATGTCTTTTATCATGAAAAACTTTTAATTCATGATTAAGTTCAGGTACAACAAGCATTGTTCTCCATGCTTTTTGTTTTTTTGATTTAATTATATCACCAAATATATGATCACCAACATATAAAACATCTTTACCCATTGAACCAATTAATTTTGAAAAAACTTCACATGAACCTTAAATGAATTTAAAAAAATCAAAAAAGCAAACTCATTTCGATGAACTTTCTTTTTTACCTCCACTATAAACTTCATTTTGTTGTAATTGCCCAGAATAGGAACCCAATTTCATACTTCCAGTATTTGGATCAATTATTCTTAATGTTGTACCTTCAGCAAAAAATAATGGTTTTTGAGCATCAACAACAATATAACTAAAATATGATTTCCAATCACGTTTTGGATTATTATTATCATTATCAGTTGTTAATAAATATGCCATTAATTTATCAGTATACCAATATTCACTATTTGTTAATAAAAATGTTTTTGCACCATGAGAACGAATACTACAAAAGATTTTTGTTATCGTTTTTGTTTTTTTTTATTCAATTTATAAATAAATTTACCGATCTAATAATATTGGTAATTGTTCATCCTTGTGAACATATTTTTCAATATTTTCACAAACCCTTTCTTTAAGTTTAGTCTTAAAAAAAAAGTTTTTTTTTCAAATTAAAAAAAAACAATCCTTACTGCATAATGAACACGGTCAACTGAATTTCGAACATCATTAAAAATTGCACGAAATGAAAGAATATTTTCTCCAAATTTAACACCTGTTCGATCTCTAGCAAAAAATCAATCAAATAAATCTTCAAAAAGCCCATTCATATTACGTACTCGACGTAAGTCGCCGCAGTAGAAAAATAATCAATTAAACAAGCAACAAGATAAATTTCTAAATAGAAACAAATCTTTTTTTGTAAAGCATGATTGAAAATCAGTAGTGAAGTATAATAGCGAGAAATTTGTATCTCTTCATTCCAGGCTTGCCGATTAGGGAGGGAGGATGGGGGGATTTCCCCCCGCTAAATTCGGATCCTTTCTGTCAATTTTTTTCCGCTGTATTTCTACGTTTTTCTGCTGAAAAATATTTTTTCTCACTTTCGTACAACCTATATATAAACAAAATTTAAGAAGATGAATTTCTCAAAATTTCCTCTCCGCGATGCATGCATACTTATTGATTAGTGGTAGCAATGCGAACAGTTGAGTCATATTATCCCTCTTTCTGGCAAAAATAGATAGATAGCATTAAGAATATATTTTCTGCAAAATTTCCGCAGAAAATCAACTTGAGAGTACTTTTCTTTGGCAGAAAGCTCATGTGCTCTTTGCCTAAAATTTTTGGTGAATTTCGGTCTGCTTTACTGCTCATTGTCGGGTTGTGATTCCATCTGTGTCCAATATACGACGTGTAAAAGTGAATTGAACTTATTTTATTCAAAATAATTTATATTTCACCGAACTCATTCGTCATCGCCATAGTGAACAATAAATATGTTATATATAAAGTGCTGGCAATGCGAATTTCAAGCAACATTTTTTTTTCACCTTTCTTTTACATCATTTTGATAGAGTGTGAGCTGGTGATAACGAAAAACTACTTTTTAGCGCCAGAAAATGCTTCTTCCGGGTCGAAAAATACCAAAAAACACCTCTTTTTCAAAATGTGCAAATTTTTCTGCTTCCTTCTTTTTTCCAGCTTGTAAAGATATTTTTTTCAAATTCAGCATAAAAAACTGAGTACAGACAAGTTGTTAGATCGAGTCCAATCTAAAGAATTTTTTGATGATGGTGCTTCGAATCGCGCCGAGTGCAATGCGTAAAGGCCGATTTTGTAAGCCTATCTAGTTTTTTTACGTAAGAGATGAAGTCAAATATTTTATCTCATTTATCTCATCATACCACCAGTCACAAAGAAAGCATCGCGTTTTTTTTCTTTTCTTTTCTTGGTTGAGAAAAACCTGTTTTTCTGAATTTTGGGCTAAATAGATAGAATTTGACTCGTATTTCTCCATTTTCTTCATAAAAACTAAGCTTTCGTGCAATAATCTTATCATATTCGAAATCAATACGAAAAACTGAATCGATTGATATATGATTTAACCTTTTCCATTGACTTCAGCTTTTTAGTTTTCGGAGAAGACCTGGATGAAATTTTCACCAAAAAATTAAAGGTAACGAGATTTTTCGAAACATACATTAATCGATTCAGTTTTTCGCGGTGCTTCCGAATATGATAAGGTTATTGCACGAAGGCTTAGTTTTTATGAAGAAAATGAAGAAATACGAGTCAAATTCTATCTATTTAGCCCAAAATTCAGAAAAACAGTTTCTCTCAACAAAGAAAAGAAAAGAAAAATAAACGCGATGCGTTCTTTTGTGACTGGTGGTATGATGAGTTAAATGAGATAAAATATTTGACTTCATCTCTTACTTAAAAATCTAGATAGGCTTACAAAATCGACCTATGCATATTCACTCGGTGCGATTCGAAGCGCCATCATCAAAAATCTTTTTTTGAGATCTGGGTCGGTCTAATAACTTGTCTGCACTCAGTTTTTGATGCTGAATCTGAAAAATATATCTTTAGAAGCTGGAAACAAGAATATAGCAGAAAATTTTGCATATCTTGAAATAGTTTTTTTTCGAAAAAACGACGTCTTCAAGTTTTTCGTGATCAGCGGTTCACACTCTATCAAATGATGTAAGAAAAAGCCAAAAAAAATTACTTGAAGTTTGAATTGCTCGCACCTTAAAATGTCTTCAGTTTTTGAAAGTTTAAATATATTTGGAAGTGTCTTTGCTTTTTGACGAACTTGATCTTGTTTGTTGCTCTTAAAAGATTTCTCGATGAACTAAAAATTGTAAAAAAATTGACTTTCTGCCAAATTTTTATCCCCCCCCCCCCCCCTCCCTCACTCCTAAAAACAATCGACAACCCTGCTTCATTCACAGATCATAACAGACATCTTGCTGTCTGTCATGATCTATGAGATTGGTAGAACTCCGATTGATGAATGGAAGAAATTATAGATAAGAAAGGTTCGGTTCGAAGTTCTTTGCAATTAGACCGGATTCGACCGCTTTCTCAAAAAAAAAAATAAATCGATTCTACACCCATAAGAATTTTGTTATGCTTCACATACAATGCCATCAGAGTTAACAATAAAAGCAATTTTTTTTATGATTCTCGCTTTTTCTCTATTTTATAGTACCTGGTAGATTAAAAAGTGTGTAATAAACATAAATACGATCATCACCAGTTATATATTTATTCGGATAAAATTGACGAACTTCATGTCTAAAATGAAATCGTAAGGATAAAAATTAATGAAAAGAAAAATTTTTACCCAGAAAGAAATTTAAAACCATGTACAACCGTAAGAATATTTCCATGTGCATCAACTTTCAGTATATTTCCATATAATTTATCATACCAAAGACCCCTATTAATGAGAGAAAAAAGAAAATATTTAAAAAAGAATAATGAATATGATTAAGTTACTACCGTAATGGAAATGTTCGATCATAAACAAAGTTTCGAATTTGTTCAGGATAACCAAGTTCAATCAATGATTCAATGACTTGTTGAAATGTTAATTCTTCAAATTCCGGTGATTTATATAATGCTAATGTATAATCCATATCGAAACCATAAAATTTTATTCGATCTAATTGTAAACTTCGATTAACAAATATACTAAAAATTTTAAAAAAATCGAATAAAAATTCTTTTTATAATTTAAATTGTTTTTTACCGATGGCCAGGTTCACGTTTTGTTCTGATATATCGTTTCTGAATAAATCAACATTGTTTTTCTTAAAAAAAAAAAGAAAAAAGAAAAATTTTATTACCCGTAATTCAGCATCGGATGTAAACGATTCATGTGTATGATCACGATACTTCATTTCATCAATATCGAAATCAGTTTCTTGTTTCATCTAAATGATTAAACTCTAAATAATTATTTTTAAACAACAAACATTATTTACTATGTTTATTTTTATCAATAACACAAGCTAACAACTGGAGCTATAAAACGATTTACTAGTATTGCTTGACACTCAAAACGATCAATGTGAAGGACGTTTCATTTTATTGGCATTCAATATATATATATGGTCATATATGTGCTTATCTGAATAATCGCAGAGTTTTACAACATGATAGAAAAAAATCAAACTTGTTTGTCAAGTAAAATATGATTGTTAAATGTAAATGCATACACAAAGTAGGAGAAAAAACCAAAACACCAATCTTATGAAGTAGTAATACACTTTTATAGTATCATCGAATGGATTTATAATCTCATTCAAAACTGATAAACTGGAAATAATCATATTAGTTAACTTTTTTTGTCTGTCTGTTCTTGTTTTCTTAATATTCATTTTCATAACATATATCTCAAGGTTAGACTTTGAACTGGTGCGTTTCAAGAAAAACAATTAAATCTGATTGACTGATATTATCAGTCTATTTCATTAACTGTTCCTAACGATGAAAGCATATGTGCGGTTAGCTAAAAAGATAAGACATATTCGAATCAAATTAAAGCATTCATCACCATACTAATAAAGGACACCGCCAGATAAGGTCATCAATTTGCCATTCTCCTAGATTTTACCTTCAATAGGTTATAAAGACAGAACACGAAATTTTACCCACTTATTTTGTTGTTTATTGAATGCAAAAAAAAACAAATTTCAAAGACTAAGTTATCTTAGGGGTCTACCACTTTGAGGTGTTTCAGTTAATAGCTATGATATCTGTAATTTTTCTTTTATAAACTCAATATGAATAGTAATAGCGTAGATCGACGCAGCTCTTCATGTACTGCAAAATGGCATTGTATGCATGTTTCTTTTTAACTTCCCCCGTCGATTGCCCAGGGTTCAATGAATACGATATCGTACTTATTTGACTTTGTACAATCTAAGAGAAAAGTTAAAAATACATATGAATACAACGTCATTTTGTAGTGCATGAAGAACTACGTCGAGCTACACTATTACTTTCCATATTGCACTTATAAAAAAAATAATTACAGGTGCCAGAGCTATTAACCGAGACATCCAAAAGTAGTAGACCTATAAGATTACTTAGTCTTCGAAGCAATTGAAAGTGCAATCTAGGAAATGGCGGATTTACGACCTTATCTAACGGTGTCCTTGAAAATATATGACCGAGATTTTGAATTTTATGATAGATGTGAGGTGCTCGTAATTGAAAATTGCAACCGATTTATTGTTCGTAATAGTTAGATAGAAGTCATCGAGTTGCATACAAAAAAAATATGTTTCAAATCAAAATAAAAGACATTTTATAAAAAAAATATCCAAGATACCGTCGTTTTCAAATATAAGAGAAAATGGACCCAAAACTCTAATTTTTGTGAAAATCTTTTTTATGCTAATTGATATGCACTATCCAAGAACCACAAATAATAAATCTGCTGAAATTTTTAATTGAGAGCATCTTACATATGAATTAAAATTGGAATATCTCGGTCTGTGTGCATCAAAGACAGTTTATATTTTAAACTTGTTAGTTTGACGAAAATATGTCTAATCTTATTAACTAACAATACAAACATCTCTATCGTATGTGATACCTACAGGAGCAAGGTTCACTATAACCTTAAATATACTTAATTTTCAAACGAAACTTTAATTGAAATTTGTGTACATGTCAAAAAAAAAACACCGAGATCATTTAAACTTGGCACAATTTAATACCGTCACATAAACTAATCTATTCAATATTCTTATTTAGACTTACAAAAAATTTTTAAGTTTTCGGTTTATCAAATTTTGTGGGTTGTTAAAGCATAGAACAAGATATTTAAAACTCTTAGTGACAAGTTTCTCGTATTTGTTCTTCTCTTTTGAAAGGTTATTACGGTTTCTATCGAAGACTAAAGCAATTTTACCATGTTTTACCTATGATTCCATAAGGATTATACTTGTCGTTTTGTTTGTAAATTTTGAAATATTAATTAATGTCATTAATTTCATATTTACGAACAATAAATATTTTACACATTAGAAAAAGAAATCTATCATTGAATGAAATCTATTCATATTTCTTTGAATGAAGAATAACAGATACTTATTTGGCGCACTATCAGTGACATGAAAAGACGTTTCTTTCCCACAATTATGCACCAATACACTTTTTAATAGTGATTAAATAACGAATATGTTTACGTAATACAATTGACATTTGGAAAAAAAACGTAATATCACAAGCTCATAAGAGGCATCGACATGTTCATGCTGTTCTGTTAAGAACCACTTCAAAGAAAATTATAGAGAGCAGTACAATCAAGACATTTTCAGTCTACAGAAACATCTCCTAGTACGAAGTGTCTCATTGATTATCGCATGCATGATCGACTGACTATGATCTTGAACGTGCTTGTTTTCCAATGTTGATTTCAACATGCATTTTGTAAAGAATAGTTAATAATTGAATCGTCACTCAAGATTCATATATATATACCTTCAGAATTCGGGTGGGTGTGGAATGTGGAACTAGTCACAACAACCACAACCACACCCACATCCGCACCCACACCCCTTGCGTCCAAAGCTCATCGCATAATAGGACGATTTCATCGATTGGCAAACCATCCGGTGGTGAACTATGTCGATGACTCTATCTTGGCTTAAGATTATTTTTGTCCAGGAGAGTATGTTGGTTTCAGCAAAGAATAGAACAAATAGGATATCAAAAAAAGTAGGAGGGAACGGCGTGGAAGCGTCCAATCTTTTGTCAAGAACAAAATTTTGCTCTTCTCGAAAAATGATTTATGTCATGCAGATATTTCTGTCCGTTTATATGCAATTTGTTTTTGTTATTTCTGAAATAAATGAAAGAATATTAAGGACAAAAACAACAGGTAGAATATTTCTAGGATTACTTCAAAGAAAAAATAAGTGCTGTGCGCAAAGATTCAATTACCGGTTCTTAAGCCGAGAAACAATTTAATAGAAAACGATAGGACATATTTGTTTCAATTCATTTGCACTTGTTGAAAGAAGAAAAGAGGCATGAGGAAAATGCATAGTGGAGTTATTCTATATATTTTGATTTCATCTATAAAGCTTATCATTGGAGCGTTTCAATGCATAAATGATGGCATGTTCGCAAATCCCGATGATTATAACACATTTTGGCATTGTGCGCATGGTATTGGCTATCTAAAACATTGTCCGGCCACCTTAATTTGGTCACAAGTACAGCAAAACTGCATATGGAATGGTAAGTATTTCGAATAGTTTCTTAAAAGTATTTCTGAGTAAATGCCTTCTTTGAATAAACTTACTTAGCTTATATGAAAAACAACTTGTTAGACATCTAAAAAATCCAAATTTTCTTCACATCCAGCCAAAAATAATTCATTGCACTGAAAATATTCGAACTGAAGTGCAATAATGATTGCAAATGATCGCTGAAGAAAATGTTGTATTTTTTCTAATTTCAGTGCCGGAACCAACAATTACAATAACAACAACATTATCAACGACTAAAGAAACATCAAGTGAGGTTTTTTAAAATTTGTTCTAGAATGCAACAGCTGACAGGACTTACTGTTGTTGATATATCCCTATGTACAATATTGGTACATTTAAATCTTGACGCAATTAATAAATCCCAAAAACAAAGTTCGAGGAACTCTTCATTTATGAAGTAACACCGAAAAATCATAAATTGTGAGAAAAAAAGGTTTATGAAGCTTCTTGATCATTGGAGAAATGATTGAATTTCGTAATTTTGTGGCTGGTTCGGCGTTTAATCATAACTCGACACGGAAGCTTTTAAACAGTCTCATTGAAGAAAATGCTTTTGAAAGGTTCACAAAGATTTTAGTCAAACCTCTTTTTTACAGGAAAAATTGGATTGCCAGCAAGAAAATTTTTAAAATATGTTTTTTTCGCTTCTTATTTGTATCGCTGTTGTACAATGATATCTCATTTGTTATCACTAAAAAGAACATAGAAAATCTTGGAAATTCAAGTGTCAAGACTTTTTAGAACTCGAGTTGAGTACATTATAACACGAAACACATGCACACAACCCACAGTGGGAGTTTGAATTTTTCGATATTTGACAACCAAACCGATGTTAGCTATTTGATTACATCTGTGCATTTTATTGCATTCTAGCAACAACATCAATGCCGAGCTTTCTTCCGCCTCAATGTTCGAATTATACGTCAATAACGGATGGCACTCGTCGCACAACTAATACAAATCTTGGAGCTGAGAGTGATAACTCATATTTTAGCAAAACGCCCACGTGGGTACGGTTTGAGGGTGCTGCAGGCACTCGTCTTGCCAACTATTCGGTTTCTTCTCCACGTTGTGGATCAGAAGGAGCTGGATGGCTTAAGCATCCTACTGAGCCAACAGTGGGAAAGACGGTGAACCAGACGGTTTGTTTTAATTGGAGTGGCATGAGTTGCATTTGGCCTATGAAGATTTCTGAGACCAATTGTCATGATTTCTTTGTTTATGCACTTGTTGCTCCGGCTCTTTCTGAAGCTCGTTATTGCACTATTTAAACTCTTGTTGTTGAAATAAACAGGCAACTATTGAAAGCATAAAATACTATGAAAACCATCTGATCATTTTTACACCATTTATTTAATACGTTTTTAACCCTGAGCGACCATGCTAATTTCCATGAAACGACACATTTGACTTTCGAAATTTAGATGTAAATAATGAGCTACTATGGCTTTGTGTTTAACTGGGGAATGGGTTCTGTTTGAAAGTCATACAGTAGAACAATTAAATGAGGATCACTAATGGCACCAGTTGCTGTAAAAATGACTCTAATTCATATGGTAAAAGAAGTTACTAATGAAATCATCAAAACCTGTTTCAAAAAATGTCCAATGTGATTATTTATCTCCTAGGCTATTTGAAATCATCGAAATACTGGAAATAGGCTATGCGGCTTGGTCCTTTCATTTCCACATAATAAACTATCCAGCCAATAAGTTCACTTGTGTGTCATAATTATTTTGCTCATCACAGAATGCTAAATTTTCAGTTATAGTAGTCTTATCAGTAGTGAACAACCGAAGATTTGTTCAAAATCTATCGAAATTATCAAAATACATGCACAGAAAAGTGGAGACATTTGTTCCAATTGTCGATTTAGGGTGTGGCTGTGGCTGTGGCTGTGGATGTAGGTATGGCTATGGGGTGTGAGGTGTGGGTGGGTGTGGAATGTGGGTATGGGTGTGGATAAGGGTGTGGCTGTGGATATAGGTGTGATTGTGGCTATGAGTGTAGGTGTGGGTGGATGTGGGATGCGGGTGTGGAGTGTAGGTGTGAGTGGGTGCGGGTGTAGATGACTGAGACCAAAGGGAATGGATCAACAACCGCACCCACACCAAACACTCGCATCCAGACCCGTACATCCACATCTCACACCCTCAAAAATAAAATGTTTTCTGTCGCAGTTTTATCCTCATTCATTATATACTTATTCCAACCTGCATAATCATCCCACTATCTATATATATAATGCTCAGTGTGTGTGTCTGTGTGTTTCTCTGCGCCGGGCAGGGATCTGCATCTCCATGGAAACCGTTCCCGGTAGCGCCACAATCTATACTTCCTTCTATAGCTAGTGGCGCTACCGGGAACGATTTCCATGGAAATGCAGACCCCTAGTGCCGTGTCAAAGGTCAAAGGTCAAATAAGGCTATAAGGTGAAGGCTCAAGGGTTATTCTATGGAGGACTGATAGTTTCTCAAGAGCATTATATAGAAGTACCCATAGGTACTTAAGGGCTATCCTATGGAGGTACCCATAGATCCTCAAGGTCTATCGAATTGGGATACTCATAGATCCTCAAGAGCTATCCTATAGGGGTACCCATAAGTCCTTAAAAGCTATTATATGGGGGTACCCCTAGGTTCTCAAGGGCTATTGAATTGGAGTACCTCAAGGCTCTCAAGGGCTACTACATGGGGGTACCCATAGACCCTCAAGAGCTATTATATGAGGGTACTCATAGGTCCTGAAGAGAGTATGGCAAGAAGAGGATAAGGCAATAAGGGGATGATGTTACAAGAGCTACCAGGGATATAAGGCTATAAGGCCGAAGGCTAATGGGCTATAAAAATATGTGCGATGTAAGAGTATGAGGCTGTAGGGCTACCTATCCGTATACATAATAACGAGTGTCTGTATGTCCGTTACCAGATGAAAAGTTAAACGTCCGTCGTCACACGTTAGAGGAAAAAAAACAGCCGTGCAGTATGCACGGGCTCTCGTTGGTAAGCAAAATATTGTTTTTGTTACTTTTTGTCTGAATAGAAATATTGACTTTAGAATAAAAAGTGAATTCGTTCGATTTTTTCGATGCGTAAAAGAAATAAAATACGCATTTGAGTGGCTCCTTCACTCAACTTTTTGTCACGTTGCAGATTTCGACATGCCAAAAAATAGAAGAAGACTAGCTGCAAAGAAAATAGCAAAACGTTAAGTTTGGAAATTAGGACAAATGTTTCAATCATCCAAGGACAGCTTCTCTAGCATATCGGCAACATGGTCATCAACAGCCATAGTAGAATCATCTAACAGTGCATCAACATTGATTCCGTCAGCTGATCAAAACCTTGAAGGCATTACTTTAATATGGTTTGACTCATCTATCGGTAGTAATGAAGATACGAAGCAAATTCAGAAAGAACTTCGTGAAATAAATAACTTTATTGTATTTCCCACTGAAGAACAAGCAGCTGTTAATTATATCAAGTCTATAACGTAGGAAAAAATATTTCTTGTCACATCTGGTCATTGTGCTTCTTCTATTCTTTCGCTAGTCGAACATATGCAACAGGTAGACTCAGTTTTCATATTCTGCCTAAAAGTTGAAAAATACAAACATTTAACGAATAAGTTTACAAAGATCGTCGGAATCTATTGTAACCGGTGCGATCTAATGCACTCTATTCGAGAAAGTATTGGCCGAGCGGAAAGACAACATCAAGTATTTACAGTCTATAAACAACACGGTGAAAAAGCCACACGTGATTTATCTAAGGAATCAGCTGACTTTCTTTGGTTTCAGTTATTTAAAGATGTGATTTTAAGAATGCCAAAAGATGCTCAAGCTAAAGAACAAATGGTTCAATTCTGCCGTGATTATTACCATGATAATAACAAACAGCTATCGTTAATTGATGAGTTTCAACAAGATTATGTCGCAAGCGATGCAATCAAATGGTACACAAAAGAATCGTTCGTCTATAGATTGGTGAACAAAGCTCTTAGAACAGAAGATATTGAACAACTTTATACATTTCGTTTTTTTATCTCTGATCTATCGATACAACTTGCTATTCAGCATCAAAAGCTCAAAACTCAAGAAGAGTACATTTTGCTTTACCGTGGCCATCGAATGCAACTTAACGAACTACATATTTTAAAAGAAAATGCAGGTAGTCTCATTGCCACGAATGGTTATCTGTCGACAACTCGTTCGACAAAAGTAGCTATGGATTTTGCTACGAATGGCACGAGCACACGATCAAATATTGCTTCAGTTTTATATGAAATTCAGTGCAATCTACAAGAAGTAAAATCGATAGCTTTGGCTGATATCAGTGCACTGAGTCAATATTCCGCCGAAGAAGAAATTCTAATTGATATTGGTGCTACATTCAAAATAGTGTCTGTAAAAGAAGATATAGATCAAAAGCTATGGATCGTACAGCTACGCACAACAGATAAAGGCACAATTCTTGCTCACGAGTATATTGAACTCAATAAAAAAGAAGGAAACTGTACACTTCTGTTCGGCAAACTTCTCACTACGATGGGAAAATATGATCAAGCACTAAAGTATTTTCAAAATTTACTGAAAAATCTACCAGAAGTTGGTGCAGAGGTTGCAGATGTCTACAATCAGATGGGTAAAGTTTATCGTCTCAACGGAAAGTTTGAGGAAGCAATGCAAAATTATCAACGAGCCTATGATTTGACTCTAACAAGTCATCCATTTCGAATCAAGGAAGCTGCAAAAGCACTCAACAATATTGCTATTATCTTTCGTAAGCGGTGTCAGTACGATAGAGCATTGGAATTACATTTTCAAGCTTTGAAAACAAAAGAAGAATATTATGGTAAAGACCATTTAGAAACAGCTAAGACGCTCAGAAACATCGGTTCAGTGTATGATGCGAAACAACAGTACGATCATGCTTTAGAATATTATCAACATTGTCTGAGAATTCAACAGAAACATTTGCCAACTGATCATATTGACATTGCAATGACTCTACAAAATATTGGCAAAGTATATCGCGACATGAATTATAATGATATTGCTTTAGAACACTTTCAAGCTTCCTTGAAAATGCGACAGAAACTTTTACTTTCTGATCATAATGATATAGCTACGAGTTTAGTGTATATTGCAAGTGTCTATAGTAACCAGGGTCAGTATCATATTGCATTAAACAATTTTTTTAGAGCATTGGAAATACAAAGGAAGGCTTTTGATACAAATGATGGTCACCCCGATATTGCAGAAACTTTACAATACATTGGAGTCTTGCATGAAAAACTTTCTAATTATTCGACTGCTATAGAATTCTATAATCAGGCACTAGATATGAATAAAAAATTATTACCACCTGATCATCCCACAATAACCAAGTTGTACAACAATGTTGACATACTAAGAAACATATTGGAACCAGACAACTGTTGGCTGAAGTACTCCCCATCGCATTTGCAGAACTCATATGACTGAATAACTTCATTTCTTGCTCAAACGTATTGCTTGAAAGGTTTCAGGCACATTACTGTAGCTTGAACTGTTCGACCATTAGGGTTAGAGCGTAAAAAATGTACTTAACACAACTCATCTGATAATCTTGAATGATCCATTTTTAGATCTTTTTGAGCATATTTCGCTTATGTTTAGGTTCAAATGTTTTCTTATTTGAGTCGCGATACAATCCTACCGCTCACCCAATGTTACCGTGCTAGCGACCGCATTATATGGCTCTGTGTGATGGGGGTGTAAGATGGGTGATTTTTGGGAACTTTCGGGTCTACGGTGATGTCTAGTGCAGTAACTGCGTATGCGGTGAACATAATATAGCCATTTTAAGCAATGAAAAGGGTGGAATGTATACGGGTGTTGATACTATTTTGTTCGTCAAGAATATCCACATCCACACCATGTGCTCATCACTGACTGCTTGCTTTCTAGATTAAGTAGTTCCTAGAGAAAATATATGCAATCCACAGATTTATTTGACTGTAAAAATATTTTAGATGAGTTCCTAGCTATTTTAACATTCCTATAATGATCTTAATATAATAGGAATCCATCCACACTACGTCTCCTGACAACTAAGCTTATGCATTCAGAATATTTCATGTAGTCATTTACCCACAAGGAAGCTTCTTCATATCTTTCTTCCGATTACAATGATTTTCGCATGCAGAAACTGCATCATATTCTAGTAAAAATATAAAATGTTTTTGTTACCTTTTGAAACTTGACTGTGCTATCAAATCTTTAGAATATCTATTTTTATTAGGACCTCTAAGACACCGGCTTTTCGGAAAAAACAAATTTCAATCTGAAAATTTACATATACAGAAACTTCTACTAAAATCACCTTGAAAATATTGAGAAATTTTGAACGAACTCTCTTCGAGGTATGGAACTATTAGCAGATGGAATCCTTCTTCTTCATAAATAGTATATTTAACATGAATTTTTGGCAAACTTTATATTGGGTGTGGGTGTGGGTGTGGTTGGGGTGTGTATGTACGTGTACGTGTGTTGCTGAAAGGAAGATACGCACTCACACGCACACTTCTTTATTTTTCTTGATTATTGTATATGAATGAGAGGTTTGACAAAATATGTATGAACAAAATTATTGAGATAATAGAGATGATGCGTTTGTAATGGTAAAACAAGTTGTTTTTATCTTTGAACGATGTATTCATTACATCGGAAAAACAAAGAACTTGAAATATGAAGTACTTTAATAGTTTATTAAATAATATCGAGATCTCATCACATCAAAGAAAAATTGTATTAGATTCACTTATTTAACATGTTACACTAATTGATGTCTAGATATTCTAATCAATTAATTGAGTTTATCTTACAATAGATAAAATAATAATTACAGAAAAACTTGTAACTAAGCAATGCGTACTAAATGAATATTACATTATAAAAGATTTCTTAAGAAAATTATTCAAACACTGAGCACGTTTCATCTAAGTTTACAAAATGAAAGAATGATATACTATATGGAAAGAATAAAATTTGAGAAAAAAATAGTCTGCTTCCGTTCACAAGAAACCTTCATTAATCGTTTTTATGAATTCATTTTGGAAAGAAATAAACATAATATTTGTTTTCAAATATACGTTAGAGACAGATAGAATACTTCATAATAAATAAATTTTTGTTGTATTTTGAAAAAATAGAATATTTTTCAACTAATGAGTATTAGCAAGTATAATTATTCATTCCAGTTTTATGAAACTATTCAAGTCGATTGTTGTTTGTCTGCTAAATAATTAACGAGAAAAAAGCCATTTTTATTCTGAAGACCGTGAAAAAATTTCAAATATCCTAAAGAGAACCATACCTTCATATACCAGCATGTTCGCATTTCTTACTATGCCGATGTTCCTTATTTTATAACTGACTAAGAGAACAATACACATCCGATGTTTGTATAGTATTTACAATGAAAAGTTATACATAAGGCGAAAATTGTATGCATAGTATTTTATTCGACAAACGAACAACAACATCAGCCAAAATGGATCGATTGCCGTGCGAAATATTACATCACATCCTTGGATACATTGATCAATTGTTAGATCTTTTTCGAATGGCTTGCGCCTGTAGTCGTTGGCGATCTTTCATTATGAATGATGAACATTTCCTTAATCAATGGTTTTCTCGATCGTTGAAACGTTCACGAAAACCATTTTCTATCGTCTGCTCTTCTAACATCGACAATCGTAAGCGACAGTCCGGATTCAATATCGATCAATCATTATTTCCTACCAATCTTCTGTCAAGTGAATGTGATTATCTACTTCGGACTATATCAAGATATTTATTGAATTATGAAAATCTCTTTGCGTATTGCCATTCTTTCTCTTTCTGGCTCTTCTTACCTGGCCAACGTGAATTGGATATACAACTTGGAAGTTTTACTGTCACAAGTCTGATCATCTCGCTTTTTAGTGATAAAAAATATAATTTTGATAATGGAAAATATGTATCGATCGCTGACCGATGGATTCATATTGTTCTGAACAAAACTGAACGACAGTTCAATTATCAAATATGGATCGATGGACAATGCGTTTCAAAAGTTACTCAATACCATTCAACTTACAGCAAGATGGACCTAACCCTTTTTCGAATTAAATTTGGTTTATTTTATAAGTCTGACACCATTTCATTAGAAAGCATCTAGCCAAGCTCGTATAGCTGATCTCAATGCTTTTAAACGTTGTTTGACACCTAACGAAATCCGAGCTATTCATCAACAGCAAATATCCATCAACCAAGTCAAAGTTGGTACCTATATCAACAGCAACAAAATGTACAACATGAAAGTCAACTGCTGTTGAAAATTCAACATTTTCTCATACAAATTCATTTTTTTCATTTGTGTTATGTTTTTGATATTTATTTATTATTTTCTCTAATCTAGTTACTCAAAAATAAACAGATAGTTGATATAAATCGATTACCTTTAAGAATTTCTATACGATAGTTAACCAGAATCCCACAAGCTTTTAAAAAAGACTATATAATGAAAATTTAACGTCATCAACACTTATGGTAAAGACGGTTTAATTATAATATTATTCTCTTCGTTGAAATATTATCAAAACTTTAAATCAGTAATCTTCATATTACTATCACTGTACTCATTATTTATCAATTATGGGTTTTTGCATTGTTTCATTCGTCAACAGCATTCTTTACCTTTACATGTTGCAGACAGTTTGATTATCAAGATTTTAGTCTTTGTGAATACACAACAACTGTACACTTTCATCTGTTCGAAACATTTACGGCATGCATCATATCCCATGATCTACTTATAGAGTATAGCTGTTTACCCTATGAATGAAATCAACAGAATTATACAGAAAAAAAGATACGAAATCTGGAAACAATTTTAAGGCTAATGGCAAAAATTAAATTTATGCGAAACGAATCATTGAAAAAACAAAGAGTAATTCAATGAAATCTCTATTGAACAATATTAAAAATAAGACTTATTCACTTTGGATGGATACAAATAATTGTACTCCTATTCAAAGTTATAACACATCCACATTCTCATTATCATCATCTTTACAAGTTTCTTTTTTCAATCATATCATCATTACTCATATTTTGATTCATTTTTATTAACAACATCAATGCTAATTTTAAATAAATTTAAACGAAACGTATAAGATCTCTTTTAATCATTGCTTTTTTCCTATCAGCACTTCGAAAGGATCAATCTCATTACACTTTATATGTATACATGTAGAGAGCATATATAATACTATGTGTCCAAGCTGGTGTAGAATTGATAAGCCATTGGATCATTATAAGATTTAGAATAATAGAATATTTCGAAATTTGAGAAGTATAATCAATAGCTATCAGGGCTTTTTTTTGATATTAAAATAAGTCTCCATGCTTTTGGGATAAATTCTACGCAATACCTCAGTACAAATATATGCATACCTGCAGTGTAATTGTGCTGAAATATTAACGCAGTTAATAAATCCAAAAAAATACAGTCCAAGCGTTACCTCGCTAAATAAATTCTTTTATCAAAATTATCAGCCAAAAGAATTCTACTAAGTCTGATGGTTGAAAAAAAATTTCAGATACCTTCATATTTTTATCGTAAAGTGTCTAACAAAGTACTTAGTTATATGTCTCAATTTATGAAATATACCATTATTGTAAAGACCATAATGATCCTATAGCTTATCAATGATACTCGCCTAGGGGAATATCATTATGCATCCGGTATAATATCTTTGTAATCTTTATTTTCTTGTTTTCACATTCAATTCTTGTTCTTTATAGATTTTTTCATTGCATGTAACATAATCCATAATCGTTTGTATGAATAAAACCGTTCTGTTTTGCTTGTCAAAATGGATTCAATATATGTTAAAAATAATCGAAAATTTTATCGTCATATATTAAGAATTCGTTCAAAATAATAAAAGAAAACTATCAAAACAATGTAGATTTTCACTGAGACATGATTTATTGTCGAATGTGATAAAAATTTTGTGGCATTGTTTTTCTGCATGCAGAGTTAAGATTGGTACTGTATTATATTTGATGTTCGAAAAATATTGCAAACAATGATGTGTTTTATAACCTTTAAGAAGAAAAATACAATAAACAGTTAGATTTTATCAAAATTACTCATTCTAGCTAGTGTCTGACGTGAATCACAGTTATCACGATGACGATGATGATCGTGAGTTGAATTTGGTCATGTGTACTAAAGTAGTCACATATCTTGTATCTGTACTAACAGCATTAGTCTTCTTAGAACTAAAAGAATTTCATATGCTTAATTTATTGCGATAATTTATTGATTTTTTCTGAATGAAAATAATAATACATAGATGTTACAGAAAACTTTAAAATTTTCTTAGGGCAAATTACAATTGAGAGGTTTATAATTTTCCTGAATTTTAATTTCTTCTGCGACACAACAAGAAATAAACATCGTTACAGAAAAGAAATCGCAATAAACTAGAAAAAACAGTCGTGACCAAAAAATTTGGTCCTACTGAGTATTATTTGTGTGTATCTCCCAACAGGAACGTGATAAAGCGTTGATCTTTATCTTCAAAAAATACATTATGAAATGTTGTAAAAATCAGCTAAATCAATAGTCAGTATCTCTGATTTATTTTTGTTGCTTATTATTAACTTGTTTTTAACCTACACATTTCATTCTCAAGTCACCATAAAGAATATTGAGACAAACTGCATTCTTGCTTGATCATTTATAGTCTAATTAGTGCATTCTATATGTATGCATAGGTCAATAGCAATTCAGGCTGTATAAGCGATTCAGTCATAAGTATATATACGAGACATGTTGTTTATTATTCATTGTATAAGAATAGAATTCATTCACTACATAAACATTAAAATTGAGCGTTTCTCACCTTTTTTGTTTTTTTTACAGATGATTCAATATAGTGGATAATTTATTTCTTGTTTCATATGAAGATTAGATGATATAGTATTTTTTGCTTTATCTCATCTACCGATAAAATGTGACTCCTACTTCATCTCTCTGAAAGCAACTACTTTACTTTAGATGAGTATAAATCAAGGGGAAAATGGCGGATTCCCAGGGCACCCAATTCCTGAGAGTACAATGGAAAATCCGAAAATCCAGGAAGTACAAAATCTGCCATTTCTCCCTTGAATAAGAAACTCTGTAATGTGCCCAATATATGTTCTATCTCTCACATGCAACATGATAACAAAATGATGTTACGCGCATAACATTATGACAACCAATCATGGGACACATAACAAGAGGATGGATTAATCGTGCATATTTAACAGAGCAAAAACATTAGACAACAGTAACAGCGTTTGGTGTAATGTCTCGTCGTTTTTATGCTGACAGTTAGTAACACAAAATCGAACGCGTGATTTTGTCTGTTCTCGCCACGATTATTTTCTTGAATCCGATATGTTCATGTCAATGTGTTGGTGCATTGAGACGGTATAGAAATAGATTTAATAAAGTAAATTTGCGATCATCTCAGGGGTGCCTACTTGTTAACCCGCCTACAATCTGATGCAACCACCAACGCCATCCTACGATGAAGCTACAAAAAAGCATATTTATGTAAATATTGATTCTGTTGCTTTATTGATTGTGATTTTTCTCTACTTTGATCATTCCTTTATTTTGTCTGTTCTTTCTGCAATTTATCGACTTTCTTTTTCTCTTTCGACAAAATGGATATTGTCTAGAAGGATTACGACAACAAAAAAAAGTCAATGCTATTTGTCTAGTATTGATTATCGCTATTCACTTTAGATTTTCTTCGTCCTTGATAAGAACGAGACAAAGGAGAAATCATGTGGTCGTCTATAATTTGTTGGCTGAGTTGTATTTTGTTGGCGATTAGTGCCGATGTGAATCTCTAGGGTAGTACAGTTAACGGATGGGAATTCGTGCGGGATTTGTTCCGAGAGAATTTTGTGCAAGGACGAGATACAGGTAGCTCGCTTGCAATTTATCATCAGGGTTGATTAGTAGTGGACCTAGCTGGTGGATGGTTCGATGCATCAAAAACGAAAGTCTATGATAACGAGACACTTCAATTGGTATTTTCCACATCAAAAGGTTTAGTTGCTATCGCTGCAGCACTTTGTGTTCAACGAGGTCTCCTAGACTATCCAACACTTGTGACGCGCTACTGGCCAGAATACGGACAGAACAGAAAAGAGAATACGACTGTCGCAGATATTCTGTCACACCGTGCTGGTGTGCCTGATGTTTTGGTCTCTTCGTTCGACCAATATCTGACTTGGTCAACTATGATCGATTTACTCGAGCAAGAACGACCTGTCTGGCTTCCAGGACATGCTCAAGGTTATCATGCATTGACCTATGGATGATTAGCTGGTGAACTCGTACGACGAGTTGATCCAAAGAAGCGAACAATCGGAGAATTTATTCGAGAAGAAATCGCCAATCAATTACAAACTGAATTTTACATTGGTCTTCCGCAAGAATTTGAACAACGAGTATCACCGCTGATTTTCATCGATGTCGAAGGAATCTTGAATGGATCCATGTTGGCATTGTATAATTTCTATAATGAAGCACGAACACATCAAGCAGAAATTCCCGCTGCAAATGGTATCACTAATGCAAGATCGTTAGCTCGCATTTTCGCCTCGCTCATTGGAGATATCGATGATCGAAAAGATAGTCAATTATTGCAAGCGGAAATCTTGCAACGAGCCACGACATCGAGTACATTGTCGAACGAAATCGATCTCATCTTGCAAGTGCCATTTCCTTTCGGTATGGGTTTTATGCTTTACGAACAAGATTTTCCGCTGTTCGGACCAAAATCATTCGGTCATAGCGGTAAGATTAATCTGTAGATAAATCAGTGTCAACAAACCGATAATTTGTAGGAGCGGGTGGGAGTATTGTATTTGCTGCTCCAGCCAAGAATTTCTCGTTTGCCTACGTCATGAATCGATTCAATTTAGAACCTCTCACTATTAATAATGCTCGAATTGGTATTATCTTAAATCGAATTGCAACAATGCTTGACGACAATCATTCGAACTGAATCTTTCTTCAAGAAAGAAAGAAATCCAAGTACTTCAAACGCTCTTGTTTTTTACCTATCAACTTCATTAATACAATTATAATAGGTGTTTTCTTTCCCATATGCTTCTATTGAATTGTTTCTTTACACTTGCACCTTATATTTATGCATTATGTGAGTGAGAACACATGCCTCTGAATTCGTTCTTCTCCTGTTCGAATACCCTAGCTAAAGGATTTAATTTTTTCATTCATCGATACTCGATCGAAGAACAAACTCTATCTTGGTGCTGTATAGCATCTGAATCATTTCTATGTATAACATCAAGTGCTATCTATGGTTCAGACAGCACTTTACCATGAAAAGAATTTACCGAATGAATGTCTCCTTTTGTTCAGTTTAGATAGATGATTTTCATCTATTTACATCATCGAGATAACATGAATTCTGACGCTTGAGTTACAAGAAACATTATGCTGTGGAATATGAGACAGGTAACTTGAGTATTTTTGTGGTATGAAGTAGAATGTGAAAGAGTTTCTTCCAGTGTTTGTTATAAAATCTTGGGCTCAAATCAGAACACAGCATAAATTACTCTTGTTTTCATTGAAGAAATTCAATTCACCCAAACCATTGCTTTTCTGTTCAGTAGAATTACGCAAAAGATTTTATTTCAATGACATTCGTTAAACTAACGGTAAGCAACACTGCAAACTGTTCACAAACTTTATATGATTATGTAGAATATGACATGATCATCGGTTCGTACACATCCCATATGAATTTGATGAGTTCAGAGCGAGTTCCTTTTTTTAATAATTGAATCGTCTTGTAACGTATGGCATTGAGGTAAAGTTCGATTTCTCAAATCTTTTCAAAATAGCACTATTATAACTAGATAATATATCTTTAAAGGCTGCAATCTTTGCAATCATTTTAGAGTAATTCATTATCAGGTGCGTTTCCTATCATATAATGTGAAAATCTCTCCGACAACTGTTATAATTTACTCCTTTTTCATACAACAAAAAACTTATATTAACTTCAACGAAACTAACCAATGGTATATCGCTACTCATGCTGTTATTTCCACTATGTCAAGCTGATCTTAGCTTGATTGTTATTTAAATTCTTCTCACCACCATACTCTTCAATCCTAGAAATTATCTATTAGAGAAAGAAGAAAGATTAGTTATGACAAAAATTGATAGTTTTACATAATTCTTTGACTGAGCGACATTCGTATTCAGAGAATTGTCCTGATCGACGATATTTTGGCATTTGTTCGACAAACACTAGCAAAGACTGATCCATAAAAATGGATTAGAAATTTCACAGATCTGATAATTGATTTAAGCTCTTGTGTGAATATTTGGTAGTGCCTTACCAATAGTGTTTATTATCTTTTTTCTAAGAAAAAATTATGTCTCACCAACAGAATATAATATTTATCAACATATTCTCGTATAATACAGTAATATTCGTTGAGAGAAAATATCTTCTGATTGTAGCACGTGCTGAATTCTGAGTTCTAACATTTAGAGAGAGAAATCTCATATTTCCTCAGATAAGCCGTCATAAATTAAGAGAGGTAGTCCATGGATCGACTGGAGAATCAAGTTACTCTGGTCAAACTTTGCTTTCGGTTTGAGAGCATCGGTATTTGTGTAGCTGTAATTGTTATTGTAAAGAGCTATCTTACATCAAAAACCGAATCCGAATCAAAAATTTATTATTCGCTTCGATCTGTACTGTTTATGTGGATTATTACAAGACGTTTTTATCCAGTACTACAATAAGAAAAACTATGAATATCATTAATATATTTCAAAAAATATTTCTCAAAGAATTATATGATTCTTCAGCAATTTTATGAAAAGTTGTTCTTGAAAAACAATTCTTAAAATCTGTCAGCTTATAAAAATGGTATTGATGTTATATTGTTATGTATCCGATTACTTCTTGTGTATACATATGTATCAATAATTCTATCTGTTCGTGAATAGAGAAACATAAAACAAAAAAATTTCTTCAGTGTGTAAAAAACTACTATTATCAATTTAAACCGCACCATTTTTATACATGCTTGCAGTTTTTTTCATATTGCTACATCAATCAGAGTACTATCAGCAACCAAAAGAGCAATAAGAAATTGATTTACTCTTACTAAAAATTGTGCGAAGAACTTTGTAAAGATGAAATAAAGAAACTTTGTGTTTGTTTAGCATTCAATAACCTTTCTCATCGCTTTCAAGGTTGTCTTGCATATCCATCATATACAATTCAGTTTTTACAATTTTCGATTGGAATGTGAAAACATTTTAGAGAAAAAGCTTGAAGACCAATTGGTATTGAAGACTTTGCGGGTGTGGATCAACTTTGCATACCTATTCACAGCCACATCCACGCCTTAAATATAATATATATTTTATTGCCAATTTTGAATTAGCATTAATCAAGTTATTTTCGTCAATAAATCAAAACGATGTTTTTATCAATGTTCGAACGACACTATTCAATGAACTTTCAAAAGTACAATATCACTTTCTTTCTATTATCTATGGTATTGTTCAAAAAAAAATTCTGTAGAATAGTATTTAAAACGAGTTAACAAACGAATTAAATCGACCATCTCATTTGATTCAGGAAATGTTATCGAATTTTTAGATGTTTTTTTCAATAATCTTCTTTTCTTCTGCAAAAGAATATTGACGTTTAAAAACATATCCGATTCTTAGATAACGTTAGAAAAGTTTTCATCGATTACTTATCATTTAATATTTTTTAACACTTATTTTTTTGATGAGATCGAAAGCTAAAGTTTGAGAGAAGCGATATTTTCTTTATAGACTTATTCGTTTTTAAAATCCATATTTTATAAATGACACCTATGACTAAATCAAGTTCATTTTTGTAGAATTTTATCGAAAATCAACATGTCTTTTCACTTAAACTAAAATAACGTTTAATATTGTAAGCAATCTCAATTTTATTTGTGGAGTCACAGTTGATTATTAAAAGTTAATCGATCATAATAAGACTCCCGAAAAATATTATAGCCAAACTTTTACAATTAAATTATTCATGCATAATATCACAACAATTATTTAAACGCTTATGTGCACTTGCAACAACTTTTCTACGTCTCAGCAAAAAGACTAGTTTCTAATTACTTTCATATGTGAATAAATATATAAAGACAATTTCATTATGATAAATGTCATCTATTATATACATTAAGAGCATTGAGTGTTATATTCAAACGTCTATTCAAGTGAAAACACGACAAAACCTAACTAGTCAAAACAACATATCAATAATCTTAAACATACTAGAGAAATAAAAAACAGTTTTATTTTTGTTTTCAATCAGTACTCTTCTGTACAATAACATCCAGACCGAACAAGTACTTTGTATTACGATCGTAGTTCTCCATATTGTATATGAGTTTCGGATACTATGTTCTAAACAATTAATTCATTGATTACAATTGAACATGGATTTTTATACTGTGGTAAAAATATCAGAATATAGTGTAATTTCGAGCAGTGAAATAATTGTATTAATATTTATTTATGCCTAGATGCGCTTTAAAAACTCATGATCTTTACAGAATTTAATGAATCTAGTATGCTATTAAAAAAAAATACTGAGCATATTCGAGCAATATCATTTTTAAATTCATCTGTCTATTTATTTGTACAAGTTTCATTGTTCGGTTTAATTGAATGATTATGAGATTGATGCATTTAAAATTACATAATCTAGAAAAGATGGTTTTGAGTGTGTTTCAAAGATCACACTAATTACTTTGCTTGATTCACTTTTAATTCGTATAGTCAGTTTGGAACCAAATCCTTCTAATGTACTATTTGTAGATTGTTAGTTAAGATATGAATAACATGAAATAAATGGCACTATCATCAGATGTATGTACTAAAGGCCAATAATTATTACTATTCTATATATATTTCCTGTTTAAAAGAGACAAAATATGTTTTCAATTTGTTTCATGAAATGATTAAAACTCAAGTAAGATGTTTTTTGTTTTTCTCAACATGGTAATCATTAGTATCTTTTAATGACGATGATAATGGTCAATTGTGTATTTAGTTTTATAAACAATAACATCCATTACTTTGGATGTTTTTTTTTACACAGCAATACACTGATGCGAGCAGTACAGATTTCGTGTCGCTATTCTATACAACATGTAATCGGCCGGAAGGAAGAAAAGTCTTATTTCTTTTTTTTCTCTTTTTTTTGTCGCATTGTTACAAAATATTTATCTTTATATTCTCTCGAGCTTATCTTAGAGGCTACAATACGCATCATTCGAATGCAATACGAACAAGGAAACGAAAAAGTGAATATAGTAGATACTCAAAGCACAACTGTTTCTAGACCATTGATAATGGCTCAAGATCGTGAAATACAACGAACACGCCGAGTTCTTATAGTCATACTTGGTGTGTGTCTTGTAAGTTTTTATTTATCTTATGATTATGATTTTACAATAAAGACGAAAAAGATAGATTTCTTTTTCTTTTGTTTTAAATCTATATGAATTACAGAATGTATATTATATGAACGAGAAATAAAAAGCAAATTTTCATAGTAACATGAAAATCAATCAGTCAAATCTTGAGGTTTGATAATATTTCGAGATTATTTTTTTTAAACAAATTATCTTTTGCTCGAGTTTTATAATAAAAAAAACACAAAACATTTTAATCATCTTCTTTTAAAATTCAAAACAAAAAAGAAATGAGACAAGAATTCTTTTTGAAGCATTCGTAAACTGAGATCTAATATAATTTGACATAACAGAAGAAATTTATTCAAATTAATGCAAAATGATTTCTATGTGCTAATATGAGCATGAATATTAACTCGTTTCGTATTAATCTAAAGATAATTTGATCTAATATTGATTCATATATAAATATATATTTGAAGAATTTGTTTTACATTTATATTATATATTAATCTTTCAGGCTCTCTGTTTGATCAGTACGGTTAATGTAATTTCCGGATACACTTCTCGGAATCGTACAAGTGATACTCAACTTGGTGTGCAATTGGGTCAAAGTCTTATTTCAATAGCTTTCTATAGCTTTGGAATAATCTTTGCTTATAAATACTCTCAAATAGGTTTACGAGTGGTAAGAATTATCTCTTATTTCATTTGTTAAATATAAAAATCGTTGATACAAGCTTGATTTTCTTTTAAATTTAAAAAACAGATTTCCTTTGATTTTAATAACTTTTTATAGTATAGTGTCTATCGACTTAATCTTATTAATGGAAGAGTCAAATATGTAAGAAGTCTCTTTGATAAATATGTCTAAATGAAGTACTATATTTGAATTAATGTTGATTTTATTCGATATTAAATATTTAGAAGTATTGTGTTTCAATCATTGGAATGAAAATAAACTTTTCTGGTTAACTTTAAGTATAGTTTTATTTTATTGAGGCTAGTCGATGTATGTTATTGACAAAAAAAAATCGATATTGTTCTAAAATTGAATGTAACATTGAGATAACAGCCATTATTCAAGAATTTACAATATTATTCAAAAACTTGTCTGAAATTTTGAATGATCACTAACATTTCATGCGGAATAAAAAAGTCAGTGAACATTCTCAACTGATAGAATTAATTTCTCTTGTCAGATGTCTTCATCAATCTCTATCATTTTGCTTTCTAAATAAGTTTGAAAAAAACAAACTATTTGCACGTATACACATAATAATGCAAAGTCAAGTCGAAATTATGTTTGACAAAAAAATTTCTATAAAGATAATCTTGGGAATCGTTCGAGATTGAAAACATCCACAAAACTAATTAAGTTCACGGTGTTAGAATCATAATTTAAAAAAAAAAGTCATTTTGACAGTGTTATCTGTTTCAAGATTTTAGATATACACATTTATATTTAATAATTTCTTAAAATAATATATTAGATTAACACTCTTTCAATAAAATGTTCGCATTAAAATTGATATTTTCATTTTTTACCTTTAGTTTGCTTGGCTGGGCATACTCATACTGATTGTTCTTGCTGTTACAATTATTGTTGTCTTATTTATTGCTATTACAACTATAACTGCCGGAAGCATAGCCGATGATGGTATGAGCAAGACTATTATGGTTAGTGCATCAGTCGTTTTGTTCGTTCTTGTGGGTGTTATAATAATTTCATTTATTCTTACCGTAAGTACTTTATTTCGTTCATTTCTATTGATGTAATACTTCTTCTACTTTGTAGATCATCATTGTAAGACTTTCTTTCAAATTAGCCAGACTTATTGATGCCAAAGAAAATATAGCCATTCAACGAATTTAACTTTTCTTTTACTCAATAATTTAATCATATTATTTTGTATTTTACTTTTTATTGAAGTTTTTTCTATATTGAATAGTTCTCTCGCTCGCCTAGAAATCCAAAAAATAAGCTTTAACAAATCATTTCTTTATCGATTATTTTCTGAATAGAGCAATTATTTATATTATCAAATAATGTCACGTGACAAATATGTTTCTTTTACACTTATTTAATAGAAGAAATATAACTGAAACTATTATCATATTTCATTGATATAATGAATGTAACTATTGGGATGAAATTAGTAAACGGATTGATTCACTGTGATAATAAATGGTGATTAGAACCATTGTATAATAATATTTTTTAATTCTTTATTTTCAAACTGTCTCGTTATTACATTCATATATATTGTGTTGTGATGAATTAGAATAGCATTACTGTCGCTCTAGATGTTGATGTACATTAGACTAACGTAATAGACGTTAATTGAATTTCTGTTCATTATTTCTTTTTTTACAATTTCTATTATTATAGATCGTTTATTTTTAAATATATTATATATAACGAGACGGTATAAAACATGAGGCATCTTCGAATATATTCCTCTTGACTAGCATATAAAGTATAAAGCAAAAAATATGCTTTTTTTGTACTACATTTTACAGGATTAGCTAAGTATATTTTAACTTGTATTTGTATTAACTATAAAATAGATTTGTCTATGGAAATTTATAAAAATGTTGATAGAACATTATTTTATGTTTCATATTCATTTTGCATCAACTTGTATCAGACAGTATTGATTTTATCTTCTGTTTTATACTTTCGTGTCTTATTTTGTTTCTTGTTCATGTACCAATATCTAGATGTTTTTTGCAATCACATATGTGTGTTGCATATTAACATAAAAAAATTCATAAAATTAATCTTTTATATATCCAGTCTGGAATCATTACCAATCTCGACTATCTATACCACGCTTCCCGTAGTTTTTATTATAATATTCCATTAATTTTCAATAGAAGAAATTAGTAATGCATGTCATCAATGTATTATCATATATAGACTTCATGTGTATGATTTAGATGTGAATATATATTGTAGTAGAAACAAGCATCACTTTTTCTTCTAACACATTATATGTTAATCAAGATGAATATACCAGAAGATAAATAGTAGAGAAAGAAAGAAGTGACCAGTGTGAGAAAAAAAAACGAAGTGATCCTTTTCGTATGAGAGTCTTTCCACAATAAGTACATGAATGAGTCCATCCGATTTATCGTTTCTATCAGAAATGATTAAAAAAACTTCACTCTCCTAGTCCATTTATATTTCCATTCTGTCTATAGGTTCTTTTCAGTATTGTTAAAGAATAAAGTAAAGATAGGCTGTTGTGTGTACACAAAGATGAGTATGTATTGCGGCTCTTTCGGAATCGCTATGCATTCCTACGCCATGACGCAGAAATAGAAAGTTAGTTATGCGGGTAGTTTTTAATAAAATGTTGAATAATTGAATTCAACATAAAAGTTGAAGATGTGTAATAGACTTCGACATTTTGAATGCACATATGCTAAAGGGCATATAGAGAAAAATATCCCGACTGCAGTATGATTTTATTTAATATTTAGTCGTACTTTAGATTACCCTCAGAAAAAACTTTGTTGTTTTTTTATCAACATTTTCCTAAGAAATCATAAAATGGAATGCGTGACATTAAAAATACCCATAACATCAACTTCTATGGCGACGACGTTTTTTATACTATGTATTCCGAAAATATATGAAATTTTCTTTTGTTAAACTACTAGTTATCAGTTTTTGTGCTTTTTCAATAGCAATGCAAGTTTAACGTTGCTGCAGTAAGGTTTTTTCGAAAAACATATGACAAGAGAAAAGAAAACTATATACATTAAGAATTTTTTGTATAAGAGAATCTTCTTCGATGATTGCTCCCGTTAACTAACTTGCGTGAGTGTCGATGTACTTGTAAATCTTTATTTTATCCACAATCAGACAATGAGAAAAACTCATTTTCGAACTTTGACTTCAAGCTTTGGATGAACAGACCTCCATGAGAATAATTTATTGTGAAAATATAAGGTCTTTTAATTTCTTTGTATCTTCAAATAAGAGGTGTAGACCCTATCAATAGTGTTCAATAGTGTTGTCTCCTTATCACCAATACACTGTTTAATAATAGAAAATTAATGTGTTGAATCATATTTTGACTCTAATGTAACGAAGAGACACACTCTATATCGAAACTGACTTCAAACACACTGAAATGTGTTTATTGTATTCTTTGTGAAACGCGTTTTACACCATCTGCGTATATTCAAACGAGTGTGAGTGTGGTGAAACACGCTCTCCATCGAAGATATGCAATTCTATGCATTTGTCGTATATATTCTTTGGTGCTTTTGACTTTAAATCTGAATTCCATCACGTTTCTCGTTTTCAATGCACCTTTTGTTGTTAGTGCTGCAGGTTATTTCACCGAAGTTAATTCAAATAGGCCCTCAAAACGATTCTGATTACGTACAATCCGATCATAAACGGTATTAAAACTTTCTTGTAAGTTATTTGCAAGACATGGTCAACCCTTATTGTATTCATGATCTTAATGACTTCTTTTGATAATAAATAATTTTAGAGTGTGTTTTTTTAGCTTTTGTATGGAAAATATAAGAAAAAATGCTTATAGAACAGAAAACTTATGAGTATCTATGTAGATCTTTTATTTTCATAAAAATATAATTAATATAAGAAATATCAATAGGTGAACGTGGTTGTCTCATTTAGTTCATATTATCACTATTCTTGTCGTAACACTAACTCATATATTTAAACTGAAGAAGAGCCAGAATGACCAAGCAAAATCGAGCTAACATTTTTTTATACAAGGAATCAATACTTTTTAAAATTATATAACTTGAATGATATTAATTTTGTTAATGAATAAGTTCTATAGACTTCAAATGCAACTAGAAACGATCAAGTATCATAATTGAAAAAAAAAATACACAAATTAAAAAAAAAAAAGTTGTTTAACTTAAATTTCGATTTTAAAGTTAAAATTAATGCAAAAGTGCTACACATAGTATGCATCCATTGCTTAGTAATTAATTATTTAAAGAAAGTTTTAATTATATTTTGATGACATTAACAACGACCATATTCAAATGTTTTGATAGAGCATATGGTTACATAATAACATTTAAGTAAAAAATATTTATTCGCTCATATGAAATGTAACTTAGATTAGAGAAAATTGACCGAGAAAACCAATCATCATTAGAATATATTTTTGCTCATTTCCAAGTTGATGAGAATTTCTATTTGATATAATAATTGAAGAAAATATTTCAATTAAATTATATACGAGAATCTTTTGAATACGATAATAATCATGAATGACATTCATTTATATAGACAAAAGTTTTGTTTGGTATGAAACATATTCTTGATCATGAGGTTTCTTAACGGGAAAAAAATTACGTCATTTTTTAGCTATTTTATTTCATTTGACAGAAAAATACAAAATGAAGCAAACTATATTCTTATATTCATAAATTAGAACCAAAGTGATAATAGATCATCTTTTATGTTTGCTTGATATTCTATTCCGTTTAATACTTCTTTTAACCATTCCAATATTGTTTGAATTTCATGTGTAATGATATATGATTTAATACTTATAAATGACAACGACTTCATTTCATTTAATAGTAATCGTAAAACTGGAAAAGAATCTTCATCCGACACTTCAATATGTAACACTTTTAGGCACCGGTAATTGTTAAACATATGAACAAATATTTCGACATTTTTTATATTTAGTATACCGTCAATCATTCTAATTACAGCAAGATGTTGAATATTTTTGAATAAGTCGCTATTTGAAAACATAAAGTCGACGAGATCAGTTCGAAAAGATAAACCTGAAAGATAGCTGAGATTTTTATTACTGGTATTCTATGCAAAGATGTTAGATAATAATGCCTTACCGTCCCAATCGTCAAGCTCTAATTTCGTTAAATTCGTCGTCTTACTAAGTAATTGGATCATAAAATTTTGTGGCAGATAGCTACTAATAGTCAATGATTGTAGTTTCGATAATGACACAATTTTGTTCAAAAACATCAAAACCGAGTAATATTCGTTTACTTTCAGACGGTTATGAATAATTTCACAACATCCATCATCACTGTCGCTTTCATAGTAGTCATTTGTAAACCATAATGATAAATGAGAAACATTCGGAAATATAAATGATGATAAATCTGTATTGAAACATTGAAAAGTATTACTGAAATTTAGCATTAGTGTTTCTACATGATCATATCTATTGGAAACTGTAGGAGACAACGATAATAACTTTTCATCGAAAAATAACGTTAATTCTCTTTTCTTATATGGTATTGTATAAAGTTTACCATAATTAAAAGCAACAAACCTAAATAAGCATTAAATTTGTAAATTAAAAGTTAATATTTATCCCGTGTGCTTTACAAAAAGGAAATCTCAATTCTTCATACATCGATCTTTTGGTAATAGTTAAAAGATGTATCTGTACATCATTAATTTGCAATAGTGTGAGAAGAAAAGAGAAATAGTTACAGATGTGAAAAAAATACCACTACTTGGTGAGAATTGTATTATCATAAAGAATTTGATTTCAAACATGTACCCACACTAGAGTTCGATGAACTCTGATCGCAAGCATCAATTCAAACATTATGTCTTTTGAAATGAGAGAGATAGAAGGATGAAATATTGTCTATTACTTTTTGCTGTTATGAATCAAAAGGCCAAACTAATGATACTTCGTAAAAGTCTGCTCTGTAGTTGTAGGTGATCTTGATCAAATTCATAGATATCATAGTACAATTTATTATCTGATACTAAAAACAAAGTTTTGTGAACATCAAATGCAATATAATAAAAGGCTTTTGTAAATATGAGTACGCTGACAGTTTTGTCATTCTTGTAATGATTAAGTGCATCCTTGTTGGGTTCTTCAATTTTTCTAATAGTTACAATTGTAGAATTTTTAGAAAATTATTGATTAAATGATTTATAACTTAGAAAAACTAGATCGATTTGAGCTGATGTTTTCCGACTAGTTGATAAAGTGGTTATCATATCGGGAAAATCATTCAGACATACTATTGCATCCATTTACCTTTACAACGTGTCTTTCTTTGGTCTTCTCCCCTTCTATTTACCCTTTGATTTCTGAGCTTCTGTTTGTGTTTATTGTTACTCATCTTTATCCATTCACTATAGTTCGTTCGATTCGTTTATTTTCCGACGTCGCATATGCCTTGACATCTTATGTGATGTCTTCTTCGATCGCTGAGTAACACTTATCTATATATATGCATGTTTTTTTCTGAAAGATGGAGCTTTCGGATTGTGTGCGTATGTACGTAGATGTTCAGCATAAACACTGCGAAGGGTGACATTGTTAACACATGCTTACCAATTATGTTGAATCCAAAAATCTGTTTTAAATGAATGTATTAATTCATCATCCAATCGTTGTTTACTTGTTGCAACATTCAGGTTAAATGTGTGTAAATTCGGTAAATGTGTTGAAATAAGTTGTTCCCATTGGAAACCGTTTAAAGGACTTTCAGCATCGCTACTATCCCAAGATTCTGTCATTTCCACCGATAATTTTGTCAATCTTGTGAATTTTTGAATTATAAACTTAAACTCACTGAATGACACGTCTTGATTCAAATGAATGGATAATTCTTCGACGCTTGTATTCATTTTTAACATTGATAGATTAGTACATGTTGCAATTTCTGACTCATTTCTATCTTTTGCCAAATAAATTGATAATTTTTTGAAATTATTTGAAAAAGAAGAAGAACACAACTGGATGTATTGTTCAACATAAATTGGAGTATTGACATTCAAATATTTTAAATTAGGGCATAGATGACCGATGTTTAACCAATTATAATGAGCCTCACTCGTGGAATCGAGGGTTAATGAGCATAATGATGATGAGGTAATATCATTTAATGAAAAATCCTCATCATGTGTTGAATAACAGTCAATGAATAAATATAATAGACGATTCAATGCTGGGATTTTTAAGATCAGGGCATTTAGTTCAACTTGCTCGACTCTAAGAATTGACAATGATCGTAAATTGTGAAAGTTTAGCAATGGAAGTATGCGAAAGAACAAGGAAATTTGTCCTGTGGTATCAACGTTAGATAAAGTCAATGATATAACTTGATCTTGATGATTAATTAATAGAGAAGAACATATTAGAAAATACGAGTATGATGTATTGGATAAGTTCCAGGAACGTAATTGTTTGATTATATTGTTGAAACGCGAGTTTAAATTGTACCAGGTGGAAAACAGATCGTGAGATTCTAGTATTTGTAGGATTTCTTGTAATAACTCGTTTGGAAGAGATTCCAACTTCGAGACAGCTTTATTACTCATCTGAAACTGTCAAAAGTATTTTTTAAGAAAAGAAAAAAGATTCAGAGTAATATGTTTCATGAAATGTGAATGTGGATAAGAAAATTATCTACACCCTTACTTATACCTACTGATCAACATTCACACCCAAAATGATGTTCGTCTTCAATCTTCAGAATGCACATTTTCTCAATGCATTATTTAACTAATTAGCTAGTTACATAGTTGTAACCAACATAAGAGAGATCGAATAATGTTCTCTTTTATTACCAGTAAACTGTATATTTTATTATACTCAACATTGACAAATTGAAGGAATAGTTCTATTGTTATACGCGATACAGATGCTCACTACAATACTGCATCGCTTCAGTTATGTTTATCTTATATAGAACACAAGGTTATATGTGATTGAGAAAACAAAGTGAACAGGTATCCTATTATCGTTCATGAGGTCAGAATATCTAGCTACATAGTGACCGAATGCTCTCACATCATTGAACCAATAGAAGATAAAGATTGGTCGTGCCAATAATAAGGGCACGACCTTTCATTCGCACTAGACGCACTCCTTGACGTCTACACAATACAGAAAAAGAAAACAATGACAAAAGAAAGAAGGTGGGTGTGGGGTGTGGGTGTGGGTGTGGGATGTGGGGTGTCTTGTGACTGTGGCTGTTGATCTAATCTTCGTCCATATCCATCCGCACCCACCTACACCCATACCCACAATGTTCATGAGTACTGGCAGTTACCGTTTTATACTAATATTTAATCAGTTTCGGTCAAAACTGGAGTTACATCAAATACAAATGTCAGTCAAAACATCGCTTTCATTATTTATTTATCTTTTTCTTTTGAATTTTTCTAGATCTTTGAACTTTAGTTTTTATTGTAATCTTCAGAAGGACCAGAACTGAGTTTTTTTGAATGAAAATAAAAGTCGTTAAAGAATTCTCTGATGCATATAGACTGGCTCAGTGTACGTTGCTGACTCAAAAACTATTGTTATTATTTTTTATAAGAAGTCTGATTATTTTTGACTAAAACCGGTTTAATATTTGTCAAAAACGGCAAATTTTGGCACCCATGAACATTGTGCATTTGATTAAAGTAACATTGTCATAAACTAGGTTTAATGCAACAGTATCATTTTATAAAGCTTTAAAAAACCTATCGAATGATACATAATTCAAAATAGGCTACTGATTTTGTATTTCGATAGTGAGAGAGTTTCATTAGTTTTTATCCATTTATTCGCAAAATAAATAACGAAAAAAGACATGCAGAGCTTGTTATCAACATAAGAAAACATACTATCTTGTTGGTGTACTTATACATCTCTCCCTTTTTTGTATGTAATAAAAAAATATTCGTCTCGCTAGGCGAACATCTCAATATAAATTTTGTTCGACATTTTTTCGCTATTCTTTCTTTCGTTGTTTTTCGACCATATTAATGGCAACCGTTTTTTCATTGCTTCTCCCAACATGTAAGCGACCAATGTCATGTAGAAGAAAACTGAAAAGAACATTAATTTTTCCTACTATTATATATCATTCAATAGAATAAAGAAAGAGCTTTTATTTTATATAATAATTAAAGTAAAGGAGCTGAAGCAGAGAAAGAACCCTTGCAGGTAAACACAACACTGAATAACATCATAGAAGATCGATAATATTGAGTTTTGAGTCAGTCGCACACATATAGAATGAAATCTAACGATATTATTTGAATGACAAGCGATCGCTCACGTTCAGATGGACTATTCGGAAAATAGTAAACTCGATGTTGAGAAGAGGCCGATTGCATCGCTTGACGACTGCTTCTATTCATACAAACGCAAAACAATTTGAGAGATTCTTCGTTTTATTTTCATATAAAATGTTGGAGACATTTCAACAATATAACGGTAGAATTTATTGAATAGTCGTATGAATTTTTAATTTGAAATAGACTAATTTGTACCTTAGATAATTATAAAATAATGTCCAGACGTAAAGAATGGCCCGAATTGGTTGGACAGACATTCGAAGTAGCATCTCAAAAAATTTTAGAATTTGATAACAGTAAGTAAAATCATTCATTTTTAATCTATATTCACTAAGTCTATATGTTTTCTTATATCTTTCGTTTTGATCATAGGTTTAACGCCATATAATGCAAGGAATGGAATTCAAGATCGAATGCGCATGCCAACTCGCGTCGTATGTGTCACAAATGATAACGATATTATAACAGAAGTTCCATGTTATAATTATCAATAAAACACGTCAATGATGATATTAGCCTGATTAATATCAGAACCAGACTTTATAGTTGCTTGGAAAAGACACACTTTTCCTTTAGTTTATTAGATCATTTGAATATAAATGATCTATTTTTATTCAATTATCAATTAAAAGAATAACTGCTCTCATGAGTGTCTAAGGAAGGGACGAAGAGTGCTATAGAAAAGTCAAAACATGTATTGAACACGACAATGTGATTTTATGATGCAATCGTCTTTCCATCAACTCAGATCAATTGTAGGAGTAGTATGATCTGCATCTCATTAGATTATTTCAGTAACTTCTGAAGTAAATCTGACAATCATTCATTGAAAAGAAAACACGTGAGGGCGTTGGTGTGGTTCTTGTCCTCCATCAAACCCACACCCTTTCGATCACCAAGAATTTCTTCTAATACCTTCATACTGCTTTGTCTTTCTATATTAAATCGATAAAGCTTGATTTCAGATATGTTTTTGGTTAATGATTTACTTCTAGTCGGGTTAATACAATTTCTTAATGAACCTTTTTATCATATAATCTTTGTTCACGTTTTGCAATATCAGATTTACAATTAACTGAATATTCTCAGATCTAAAAAGAATCACATTTTTAAAAGTTTAAACGGAAAAGTTATTTTGACTTTTGTCATTTGTGCTTTATTGCTAGTGAATAGTCGTTTAGATTTTTGTTCAATATTTAAACCTAGCTAAAAATGATCTCCGTTAAAAGCGTCTTTGAAGCAAAAAGGAAGTGAGAAATATATAAGTCTTACTAAACAGTGCAATACTACGTTGAACGAGCGTCTTTCAAAAATTTTAATATGGTTATTAACTTGTCATTCATTTATTCTTCTTTAAATTTTAAAAATTATAAAAATACACCAAACTAATTGAGTAGAGACTGTGAAGTACAAGAATTATGAACGTGGATTGTATTTAAAGTGAGAATGTCGTTGTTGATGTATAGTGTGGCTGTATGAGTGGATAATTGAAAAAAAACCTCACATTCACAGTCGCAATCAAACTACTTGTAAACAATTCAAATTGATTCCATCTATGTTGAAGATTCTTCGTGCATGATTTCTTAGAGTTAAAATTATGATAACGAAAAAACTCAGTTTCTATCTCTTTTGTTTCAAAAATGACATAGTACACCATCAAAATATCTCACTTAATGAACATAATAGTTCATCATGACAAATAGATAGAGAATTTTCAATACGAATATAATTACAATGTATAATAAACAATCTTTTAGTTATATTATTATTTTGTATCACATTTTGATTATGATCAAAATAGAAAACAAGAGTTCGACAATATTTGAATACCAAAACTATCCATTTACAAGAAAGAAATATTTCATCATAACTAAAATGTGTAGACTAGTAAGAAAAATATTCATATCAAATGTACTTGATATAAAGTAAACAAATAACAAGATCAAATAAAAAAGAGAGAGAAAATGACAGATAAATCGATTGAATAGATTTGCTCTTTCCTTGAACGATCATACAACAAGAACATTCATGTAATAGCATTGACGTATTTGCTGGTATGAGTTCAACATTTACTGAAGGTGTGGTTATTAATCTTTGGAATTTCCTGTGCTTTTAGTACATTCAGATAGAAATAGACCTACGATATTATAGACACGCGTAGCATCTATGTATAAAAAGAACAGCGTAAACAATTTGTCCTTGCCTGGGTCTTACAAAAGAATAGAAAAAGAAATACTACGCACTTCGCTCTTTACTTCTCCACTATCACTACTAACAGCATAACATTCTAGAACGAACGAAAAGAGAAGAATGTACCAATAACAGCATAATATCATTCAGTGAATGTATGTTCTTAGCAAGAACACAAATATCATCCGATTAGAGAACAATACAAACTGATCACATGAACAAAATTAAACAACGAAATTTAGTATGTAAGGAATGGTATCACAGGCTGATCGTTTCGTGCCTTTTTTCTGTTATCGACACAGGTATATAAATACTGGCGATCTGCTTAGTTTTGCTCAGAAAAAAAATTGTTTATTATAAATTTGTTTCTTCAAACAAAACTAGCGAGTGTTTACTAACACAAAGAATCTTTATCATGAGAACTGTAAGATAAATATTTGAATCCATTTATTTTTATTGATACATCTTTCTTTGAATAGCCGAACTTTGCATGTTTCTTTGATATTGATGGTGTTATTACAAAAGGTCCAAATTTTATCACGGTTGCTAAACCAGCAATACAAACATTGATTCAGCTCAATGTACCTGTTGTATTTGTTTCAAATACATGTATGCTCGAATCAGATAAGGCTAAACAATTATCAGCTGTACTTGGAGTAACTGTAAGTTAATCTTTCTCATGTTTTTATACGATTTTCTTAATCATATACATATATTTAAATATAGATTCATCCTGAACAAATTGTTCTTGCTCAAACACCAATGCGCACATTAACTAATTTTCATAATAAACATGTTCTTGTTTCTGGACAAGGTCAAGCTGAAGATATTGCTCGAATGTATAGATTTTACTTTGATTTATTTCTAAATCTTATTTATTCATTTTTTTTACAAATAGGATCGGTTTTAAAAGTATAACAACAATTGAAAAAGTTTGTGAAGCATTTCCAGAATTAGATATGATTGATCATATGAATCGGGTTAGATTGGTAAGTCACTAAGAAAAAAAAGTTTCTTTTTAATTTATATTTATTATGTATTATAGAGTGAAATGATTAGTACTCAAGGTCTTGTTCATGATGAGAATTTTCGTCCTATTGAAGGTAGATACTCGTTTTGTTCTTCTTATCAATATTTTCATTGTTGTCGTTTTTTTTTTAAAGCTATTGTTTTACTTGGTGAACCTACTCATTGGGAAAGATCATTACAAGTTCTTATTGATCTTCTTTTAACTGATGGTAATCCTGCTATTGTACCAGATGATTCAAATACAAAACATGATCATATACCTATCATTGCTTGTAACAGAGATCTTGTATTTAAAGCTGCTGCAGATTTACCACGTTTTGGTCATGGTGCTTTTCTTACTTGTTTAGAAACATTATATAAAGTAAATCATTGTTTTCATCTATTTAAAAAAAAATTCTATGAACTTTTGTTTTTATTTTCTATATAGGGTATAAGTGGAAATGATCTTAAATATACAGCATTTGTTGGTAAACCATTTGAAATATCATATCAATATGCTGAAACAATAGCTAATCAAATAGCATTAGCTAATGGTCAACCAAAAATTGAAAAAGTTTATTTTATTGGAGATAATCCAGATGTTGATATTGTAGGTGCAAATATGTATAATCATTTATTACAACAAGCAATGAATTTAAGAACAAGTATTAGTGGTTATAGTTTATTATCGGATTCGAGCTTTTTAACTGCAACCTCGTGTGAATCAATTCTAGTATGTACAGGTGTTTATGAACCAAATAAACAAAAACTTGATGGTAAAAATCCATGGAAAGTACCAACAACAATTAAACTTGATGTTTTTGAAGCTGTTAAATATATTATTCTAAAGGAAGCATGGCAATGGATTGTCAATTGTTAGATACATTGTCATATATATATATATATAAACCCATTGTATCTTTTTAATGTATATAATTTTTGTGTCAGATAGTATTTTTACAGCCTTTCTATTTTAGTTTTGTGAATATTTTTTTGTTTTAAAAAAAGTGATTTGTATATATATAAATAAAAATATTGAAAATTTTGTGTAATTTTACGAAAAATTATTCTTTATGAATCTTTGCCTAATGTAAACATTGATAACCAATGTGGAAATAGAAACAAATGCTGTCGCTTAACTATACCAGTTATAGCGTCATGCTAATATCGTGCAAGTCATGAGTTTGACCTTCACAGAGACTACGTTTATTTTTTTTTTAGCTTTTGGTTTTACAATCGCTTGTTATTATCTTTTATATTTCCTATCTCAAATTAAAATAATACTCATAAGTCAGACTTTAACAAGTTTAAATTAAGTGTAATCATTCAGTTTTTATCTTCAATAACCTATAGCTAGTCGTCAAATTCAGAAACTCTATTATTGTCTAGTTTAGTCCAAAAAATAAAACTTATAAAATGAAAAGAACACATTACTTTAAATGCTTCTCTCAATGCAAAAATTTTGTACTTCTATTTGATAAAATATCAAAAATTCTAGGTAAACATTCATCATATTTGATAAATGTTCTTTCATATAAACAATGGTCTCTATTAATGTTGAAATTAAGTTCAATTATATCGAATTCATTTTTACCATAAGTATTCACTTTCGTAAAAACGAGGGATACCGCATTAGAAGTAATTAATGTCAAGCTATTAGCATCAAATATGTATTTTTTTAAAATTCTAATACATATGCTATCCGTAGATGGGTCTCGAATACATACTAAGCTCAGTAGTTCCCACAACGGAACGATTTTGTTCGATTTTGGTAAGGACATTTCCAAATATAAAAAGCTTTTTTCTATTATTGGAAATTTTCGAGCATGAACTCTCAGATGTATCGTCATAGGTTTCAAATGTATTAGAATTAAAAATAATGCTAAATTAATGCTAACAACTTTTCAATAATTAATCCTAATGTTAATAATAGCAAAGTTATACGATTCATTTTAATGCTTTAGAAGAAAACTTCAAAACTATTACTTCTTACTCAAATACAAAGAAAGATGTAAAAAGATATGATGCAATTCGATTTTTCGATTGCTTCATTTTCTTATATGTTATGCAAACACTATAAAGTCACGCCAGTAAAACTTTCTGTTTAATACGTAATGTCCAGAAAATTGAGCTTTAGGTCATTGTTTTGAAGATACAACAATTAATCACCCTTGGTAAAACGATTGGTGAGCAACATAACCTTAATATGCTTCAAAACTTTTCTTAACTGATTTTATAGAAAAAAAAGGAATTACTAAGTTCATTTCTGAATTTCTCAAGATAAGCATTATATTGAAGATTGTACCTTAATATGCAAAACTTAATTGACAATGAATATTTTATGTAGCAATCGATATCGAACGATAGTATTCATTAGAATGACTACGTTGTTCGCATATTAGGATTTGATGAAAATAATTTTGAGTAATTTTAATTGCAGATAAAAATGAGTTTGCATGATCATCAAAACTTTGCACAGTTTTACAAAATATCATGTATTCGAATTTTCATGTAAATAAAAATCCTAAGAAACAAATATCAATGCTTTATACAAATTCATGAGAACTCAAGTAAAATAATTTGTATTCATAGAAACAAATTTGTCCTTTTCTTTCTAAACCAATGAATACGAAATGCGTATTTTGCCGTACTACGATTGTATATCTATGCGACTGTATATAGAACATTACTATCATTTATGGAGAGAACCGCAACCGTATACGGCTTCCATGTAAGAGAGACATTAAACAAGTGTTTCCTTTCTCCGTACACAGCCTCTTACAACATTTGCTATTTGATGTGGATTAATCATCTGTCGTTCTTTTTCTGTCAGCGATACAACAGTTTCGTTTAGCTATATTCATCATGCCTAGTATCCTGATTACTCAAGAAAAGAACATATTAATATTTTCCTGGTCGATGATTACACTCGTCGAGAAGACTAAAACTGAGACTCAGTATACTGTAGTTTCATAGACTTTGTGGTCGTAAATAAATGTAAATATATGTTTGCTTGCCGTAGTATTACAACCATATACCATATTATGTTGTATACAGTTGGTAACGGTTTGAAAATTGAGTATCGAATCCTTTACAATACAAGAGAATACATCGGTAACATTGCACTTAACAAACGGCAAAACAAAACTGTCTAAAATGAATCATATTCTTATGGCATGAGCTAATTACCTTGTAGACTAAAGTTTTATTCGTAATCGTTATAACGAAAACACAATCACATAATGATGAAGTTTGCATTTATTGAACATGAAGAAGGGTGATGAGTGTGGAATAATAGTCTTCTGATCATCTATATCTCCTTTATAGAACTAAGCAATCGGGATTTAAGATGCTGAAAAACATCAATAACATGGCATAGAAAATTTCAGAATATTCTAGAATCTTTCTAGAAATATAAATGACTGAAATACGTTTGTCAATATACTAAATAAAGTAGTTTGTGGTTTTTGCGCGTATAACCGATTACATGGCAGATATCAAGGCTGATGTTTTGACTACACACAAATTTGACACAAGCCACACAAAAGCATCAATTTCTTAAATTCCAAATTTCGGGAACAATCAGTTTTCATCTTTCTAAGTTCATCAACATACATAATAGATCATCAATATGTTTTTTTCAAACTTTATTTGATGACGTTACACTGTCTTAGATGTGGGTGGATGAGGAGAAGAGGCACATCCACACTCACACTCTAGTTTCCAAATCAGCTAAAGCATTCCGTTCATGACAAAAAGTGATATAATCATGTCCATCAACTCTAAATGTTAATAAAAGAAGGATATTTAATATACGTAAAAATTGACTTTGTGTAACATGACCTGTACGGACACGATCGAAATCTTTAAATAATAGAAATCATTGTACACGATGTACATGAAACTTTGTTTAAATATGAAGCAAACATTTTGTTTCTTTGTATACAAATAAAAATATGAATAACAAACTTATATGCTTTTGATGTGACTGTGAGTCTGTCTCTTCTATTCAGCAATGCACACATCCACTGGCACACAGATCCACACCCTCTATAGAGTTCATTAAATTTGACTCTCACTTATCTTATTTTCTTATAATTTCGCTTTGTAGTTTTATATGTATTCTTACCAATGGATGGTTACACAGTCTGTAACTTACTGTTTTCATATTTCTATTGCTAATCAATCTCTACCATCGACTACAGAGATGTCAACAAGATTGAACAATCTTACTCGATGAGAAGTATTCGTTTTGTTTTAAATACTATGTTGAGCAAAAAGTTCGCGGTCACTTGCAAAAATTTTAATTTTTTAAGTTTACTTTTAAAATTTTTTGTGTTTCAGTTTAAAAACTTGTATATCTCGCGTGTATGTTGTGGCCTTTAGCCATGTTGAGTCATCTCTATCATTCTTCCTCCTTCGTAGTCTTTGAGTCATTTGTATATGGATAAGATTCCTGAGTTATTGGAATCCTTGAGTCATATGTACGCGATTATATTCTCTCTGATTCTTCCATATATACATTGATTTTCGTGTGTGGTGTGTGTGTGCTGTTTGATTCTTTTCTCTTCGAATAAAGAATATTGTTCACAGTATGCTAGCTATTCTTGTGTAAATTTTGTAATTTCATTTCCATCATTTGAATTTAGATGAATAATTTTGAAATTCGTGTTTTGCTCCGCCACTATTTGAAGAAAGGCCTGTCTGCAAGAGCTGCTGCTGCCGAAATCTGCGAAGTGGAAGGCGAAGGAACGATCGGGAAAACTGCCGCGATAAAATCGTTCAAGCGATTCGGGGATGGCGATTTTGACTTCGAAGACAAGCCTCGTTCTGGCCGACCATCTGTTCTGGACGAAGAGGACTTGCGTGCCGCTTTGGAAGACGAGCCGTCATCGAATACTCGCGATTTGGCCGATGAACTTGGAGTCTCGCAGCGGACCTTTGTCAATTACTTGCACAAGTTTGATTTTGTCCACAAGAAGCCACGACAAAATCCTCACGAACTCACTGAAGCACAAGCTATACGACGTGTTGAAGTCTGCCGTCAACTGCTCGACAATCCGTTGGACGATCGGTTCTGGAAGCGCATTGTGACATGCGACGAAAAGTGGGTTTTCTTGGTCAATCGTGATCGTTCTAGATGCTGGGTTCCACGAGATCAAAATCCGTCATCGGTTGCTCGTCAAGATCATTTCGACACCAAAGTCATGTTGTGCGTCCGGTGGAATGTCGATGGCGTTGTGCACTTTGAATTGGTTCCTGATGGTCAAGCTGTGAATGCCGAGCTGTACAGCGAGCAATTGGAGAGCGTCTACGACGACTTGACGCAGCGCTACCCAACATTGATCCGCCGAAAACGTGCCCTTCTCCAACACGACAATGCTCCAGCTCATCGTGCCAATTTGACCAAGGAGAAGCTTGATGAACTGGATGGTGTAAAGCTTCTACCCCATCCGGCTTGCAGTCCCGACCTTGCTCCTTCTGATTATGGCTTGTTTCGTTCAATGGTGCACTTTTTCCGAGGACGACGATTTGAAACTTTTGATCAAGTCGAAGCAGCGTGCCGTGAATTCTTTGAGTCCAAGGAGCCGCAGTGGTATCGAGATCAGATCCGACAACTTTCAGAACGCTGATGTAAGGTCATTGAGAATGATGGGTTGTACTTTGAAGAATAATTGTTATTGGCTTTGAATAAACTTATGCATAAAAAAGAATTTTTTTGCAAGTGACCGCGAACTTTTTGCTCAACATAGTACCATTCGATTGCAGACAGAAATAGCTTTGATTTCTCATATGATTCACAACACAGGAACAGAAAAAGAAAAAAACACATTTCATATAGATACAATCCATTGTGATTTTGTGGAAGATATATCATTGTTTTTTTAAAAATGCTTGATTCAAAATTTTAGACTTTTCTTAGTAGAGAACACGTGCTTTGGTTAAAAAAATTTAGCAGAGAGCAAAAGCGAAATTTCGAGACGAATTTTATGACAGTACTAGAGTTAGGAAACTGTCAATTAGGTACTTATATCCATGTGAACAAAGAAAGTGCAATGAGACAATTCATTGACATTATACGAAGACAAAACTTTGTTCTTTTTAATAATAAGTACTGTGAGTAATATTCACTATGATAAGAGAATCAAAATGACACAGACTTAAGCAAAAAAAAAGCATATTTCACGCCTTTTAAGAATGACATATGCAATAAAAGTATGTCACGTTTCAATTTTCTTATATTGATACATTATGAAAATAGAAGCAAGATAACCTAGCTTTAAACAGTTTGATTTCCAGATTCTAAACACGAAACTGCTTGTCATCGTACATTTCAAGTCGTCAATTGCAAGCACTTCGAACAGAAATAAGTGCTTTTCAGCGTTGAAAGATTCTATAGAAACTTTATAAAGCAGCTAGAAATTCGAAATTTAAACTGTTATTAGCTTCTGTCGAATAAATCATTCGGGAACCATTCAAGGTGATCAAAAACGTGCGCACTCAGATTAAGTTTATATTCTACATCACACTGAGTAGTTAAATACTTTAACTGAGCTCGTTCCCTTAGTACTTCTGATTCTTACAAAAAAAAATATGAGTTTAGTTCTGAATCTTTGATTTATCACTTCAGCAACGTTCGATAGATATGGCATTTTCATTTTCGATTCTATTCATGATGGCCATAATTTTCTAAATATTTGAGATACATTGTTCAGATGCATCAAAATTTTTCGTGAAATTTAAAAATTTCCAAGAACTTTGGTGTACTTCATTATAGTCTTGACACAAGTTGATCTTCTATTGACCTGATCCCTCCACAGTGGAAAGCCAGGCGACCAAGCCGATTTGTGATGTCTAAATTTGTATCGTAGCTAGCATTTAATTTACTTTGGACTTGCATTTAACTGCATCTTGTATTCTGATAGTAAGTGATTAGCCATGTTGCTACAGCCGCTACAAAGTTGGTAAAATAGATGAATATTACTGATAGGAACTTAGAAGTAAAGCTTATGTTGCTAATTGAAGATCTAATCATAGCTATTACGTGTCATACAGTTATTTAGCGCTCTATGTTTACTATATTTTACATGCCTTTTGGATTATTCGAAACTCTTTCTGCTTTAACAGGACCAAAAGTCTGTTTCTAGTGTACTAAAAAAACAACGATCAGTGAATAATGTCGTATGTTTCCTGGATTTTCCGAAGCTTTTATTTGAATTTTAATTTACTATCTCAAAGAACACTCGATCATCCATCTTAGGTGAATGTGCAAAGATATGCACTTATTCATTTGCTGAGCCATGATATCAAAAACATGAGCATTGATCAGGACCTGTTCACAATGAGATCTACTAATAGTTACTGTGTGAATATGGATGTGGATGTAGATGTGGATGGGACGTGGGTGTAAATGAAACAATGGCCTACATCCGCACCGAAAGCCACACCGATATCCCTGGTTCTTTTCAGTAATTTTTTGAAGATGTTTTTAATAGGATGAAACTTCTTTTTTGTAAATTAGTTCATAAAGTCAAATGGTATCATTGGAGGAACTACTAAAGACTCATCCATAGCTTGTCGCAATCAAAAAATCAAACTTCTGCTATTAACTTTTTAGGTCTTTAAATGAAATAATTACTACATATTCAAATACTTTAGTGAATGCAGTAACATTCAGGAATTTTACGATTCTCTTTTTTTTTTAAACGTTTTTGCTTATTCGCTTCAAGAGTACTTTAAAATCAAATTTAATGATTAAATATGGAGTACAGTAGTGCCATTGTAGTAGTTTTTTCATCCCAAAAAAAACTATTATAATCAGATTTTTCACGATTTTTTTTACATAGGTAGACGAAGTTTTACCTGTTTCATAATAAGCTAAGCAGTCACTACAGACAGTTCTACTTTTCGCATCTTTATAATGATGGAAGAATTTTTCACCATATGTGAGTGGCAGAGACCAAAACGAGGCGTGGCCTCGGGGTGATGATCGTTTTTCTCGCAATATACTTAGACTGGGCGAGGCGAGGGAAAAGTTACGATGGGGCGAAGTTTGTGGATGCAAGGGAGGAACAAGTTAGGACAAGGATCAACGAAAGAGGGAGAAGTCACGGCGGAGCCAGGCGGGATAAAGGTAATATCTCCAAATTGTTCTCATCATAGCATCACAACGTAAATAGTAATATATAGACTATGTATTTGAATAATGTATGTCTAAAGACTCTAGATAAAATCTCTGCGCAATAGATTATATATTCAATACTTCGTACAGGTGTAAAGATTTTTCGTATAATGTAAATAGTCTCTAAAGAGTTCTTTCTTTATGGTAGGAGATAAATAGATATTAAGCGCAAGAGGGTAAAACAGTGAGTTCTGGGTAAAGTTTATTTATACATTCATTTTTTCAATAAACACTTTTTCATTTCTTTGTAACATCAAAAATTGCTGCATGCCGCAAAAACATCAACTGCTCAGCTTTCCACTAGAATCAGATAGAGCTTTTATTTGTTAAATATCTACCTATACTCTATTCAAACACAGTAAGAAAAGGAGTGAAGCATATCTATGTTCTAGGTATAAAGCCAAATATTTGCGCAACATTTTACTACTTAAAGAAAACATACAAAGTATATATATCTATAGTTATAAGGCCGAGGATGCATTTAAGATATTCTGTAGTTTTTCAACAAGAAACACATTAGGAATGCTTAACTGGACGTAACATTTGATACGCGAAACAACTTTGCATGTCTTAGTTGAAGAAAAATGATATTTGAGCTCACTCTAATTTGACTAAACTGAATTTATAAATGGCATGATTTCGCAGCTGAGAAGTTGGCTTTTTACTAGTATTCGGTGACTTTGGTGTTACGAAGATACACCTAATGATAATTTAGCAGAGAACATTTTGTTAAACTGATAGAAAATTTCCTATCGTTAACATCAGCATCAAACCTTTTGGTTGAGTCCAACTTGATACAAACAGTATCAAAAATCTGCTATATCCTCTATCACACGCTTTATTAGTGTTCTTTTCTTCATCTAAACCTAGCATGACTACTACTACTAACAAGAGCTCAAAAAACAAAATGTTGTCATGCTTGCGGTATATGTCTACCAAAAGTGACTTTGATCGCAACAGTTGATATTGAAAATGATTCAACAAAAAGAGTTCCTTGAACAGTTAATGGATGACGAAACGAAAAAAGAAAATCAACATCAACAACAAAAGATGAAATCGATATAAATATCGATTTCAAATCAGACAAAGACTGTTCAAACTCATACTTATTTTGACATGAATACGAAAAAATTTTCCAGATTTCTCTAAATTGCCATGTCGCATATACTTAATAATAACCGATTCACCTGCTGTCGACAATGAATTTTCGTTAGCAGAAGAATTTACCAACCAAAGACGACCTAATTTACATTCCACAACTGTTAATAATATTTTATTTCTTCATTCTATAGCGAATAACAAAAAGGTTTATTAATGTCCAGTTATGTTCTTTTTTTGCTAGTGTAAGGTTGTGCCTTTTTTCCAAAATAAAGTCAAACAAATGATACGATCAAAGGAAAAAATATCTCATAGATACTTAATGAGGTAGTGAAGAAAAACCAATCAAGGTCGTGGCGAGTTCAGGTGGGAAAACGAAAAAAAATTAAGGTCGATACGAGAGAGGAGCTAAAAATCTGCCCCTTTTCGAGCTCTACTTTGGGCAAATATGAAAACAAACAGTAACCTATTTCAGATTGTTTTATGCTCGTATCTGTCTCATCTTCCGGCTTTAAAAAGGCTAACAAGCGTCACCCTGCTTATTGATTATATGCATCAAATCTTGTAAATATGAACATGATCTTTTCATATTCATCATTTTAGACATGATCTACGGAGCAGCTCAATTGGTTTTCCTCTCATGATATTCTTTTTTGTTGTTATTAATGTACTTCATTTATCCATTAACTTACGATGCATAGCGAGGAAGCTCAGAACGAGCTGCATCTTTTGATATATTCACATTAAACATTAAACGCAGTTTTAAGTGTAAAGGATGTGTTAGAAAAAAAAAGTAACGTTGTTGTTCACTACAATACCTGATATCCATCATGTTGTAACAATTTTATTTCGCATACATCTCGATATAGATAAATGATCATAACTTGAATTTTTTTTCCAAAAGATGAATCGAGAAGAGCTCTATATAAACTATATCATTGAATTCCTTTTAACCTACTCTAATAGTTTTACCTATAGCGAATATGAAAAATCTACATGACAATGTCATCCGTCATATGTTCGAGTAAGGTAAAACTGCATCGCAGTTTTTCACAATTACAGGTCACAATGTGATCGCAGTTATGGCAGGACTACGTCGCAATCGCTAAAAAAGATGGCTTAGATAAAGTTTGCATTTTGTTTATTTTTCTTTATTTTGAATAAAAACCAATTTTTTTAATACAAAGAAATGGAAAACTTAGAGAAACTACAGAATTAAAAAGTTATAAAATAATTAAAAACAAGAATTTAAAAAAAAAAATTACTAATACAAAAAAATTAAAAAATTAGAAAACTTTAAAAAAAATAGAAAAATTAAAAACTAAATAATTAAAAGGAAATTAAAGGGTAAAAAAATTTCAAAATTTCAGAAAATTAAGAAAAACAAAAGAATGTAAATCTAGAAAAAATTAAAAACTTTGAAAATTAAAAAACTTAAAAAATTAAAAAACTTAAAAAATTAAAAATAGTAAACTAGTAAAATAAAAATATTGGAAAGTAAAATGGTTTGAAAAACTAAAAAAGAATTCAAAAATGATTATCTGACTATATATTATATCTTTTGTGGTAGAATGAGTTATGAGCCGAAGTCTCACGGTCAATGTTTTTTTACGATCTCTGTGTGGCTAAGTTTTACTGCTGGAGTATGCCCAATTATAAATAAGGAAGTATAAGTTATAATTGGTCAGTGCCAGTTACAGCGGATCGTACGATATGATTATTGCGACTCAGCTGGTTAAAGAGAAGCGACATCGCTCCCACATATTGAAAATGTTTCGCAGACTTTTTTGTTTTGTGTCTGTCTCGACTTTAGAATATGATAGAATATTGAATTTTTCTGCAAACCGATGTGCCATCAAAAGCTCAACAAAAGCTTTATGTACCAATTCCTATAACGAATCAGAATAGTCTTTCAAACATTTTCACTATGATGGGAAATGACAGTGTCATGACGTTGTTCATATCAAGTATAGGGAAAACTATCAGAATAGGTAAAAGGAAATTCAATCACATAAATTATATAGAGCTTTTCTTGATTCATCTTTTGGAAAAAAAATCAAGTGATTATCACTTACCTAAGTCGAGTTATACGCGAAGAAAAAACTGTTACCACATGATGGACACCAGGTATTGTAGTGGAAAACAATGTCACTTTTTTTCTAATACATCTTTTACACATAAAATTGCATTTGATATTTAATGTGAATATATCGAAAGATGCAGCTCGTTTCGGGCTTCCTCACTATACATAGTGAGTCAATGGATAAAAGAAGTACAGTAATGAAAACAAAAAAATATCAAGGGATGAAAACCAATTGAGCCGCTCGGCAGTTTAAAATGCCTCATGAAAGAGATTTTTTTCTGTTGATATAGCGTAAAACTTAAGGAATTTCTTGGATTCGACACTCAAAATTTATCATAATTCTTACTATTTAGTATTGATAAATCCTACTTTCAACTGACTTTCATTTTATACAAACTTATTGATGATGTTGGTTAAAATCGCAACGTTATCTCCTTATAAAAATTTTTTCACACACCCTGTATACAAACTGGCCTACAAACCATCAACATATCCTTTCACAGATGTGCAGTTCGCGTCTCTCACATTTGTTCGTAAAAGTCTTTAGGGCACCTACCTTACAATGCAGCGAGGTAATGGCAAAATTTGACGTATCAAACTGAAATTTAAAGAGATGACAAATTCTTTCGTGTACAGTCGCCGAAAGTTTTAAATCAGCCCACTTCTGCTTTATACTTGGGTTGAAAGGCTCCCATAATATCCACTGCTCATTTTTACTTTTCGAAAAAGATGTGTCATTCTTGAAAAAAGATGCGCTCAAAGCTTTTGATTCCATTAACTCTTTACAATACCCATGAAGCACTAAAAACTGCTTTTTCGTAATCAGAGATCCACATGCTATCGAGCCATGTATAAGATTAGATGCCTTATTTGAATTTCCGGAAGCTTGTATCATTTTCTATTAATGGATATAGAGGAGGTATAGGAGGTATAAGGAGGTATAGGAATTGATTTTTTCGAGCAAGACTTGGCAAGTGGCACCAATATATTTTATGAATAGATGTTTTAATTCAAATATTATTGAATGATCAGCTGCACCAATTAATCAATATCTCCTATACCTCCTCTATATCCATCAACAGAAAATGATACAAGCTTCCGGAAATTCAAATAAGGCATCATACGATGTATAAATAAGAAGACAAATCATTTTACTTTAGGCTTGAATGGTAGGCACTTTCGAAGCTACGATTTTCACGAAAAATAATGCTGGAATACTAACACAATATCTATTTATATTTATGTTTTAGAATAAGCATGAACAAACGCAATAAAATAGTTCTACTGTTCCTTTCTCTACTGGGTTTCGTCTTATACATAATGCACCACATTCGTGTGCTTCTATCCAAATATTCCAAAACCACTGCCATTGATTAATTCTCGAAACGAACTTACAATGATCTTGCGTCGTGAACAGTTAAGAACAGAAGCTGAGGTTGGCATGCAATCTGGTGATTTAATGAATTCGCTCGCGACAAAAATAGTCAAGTATTATTAACTCTACATGAAGATTGGCGTACGTGGTATATGCGAAAGTGAATGTAACATGCAACTTTTCTTTCATTAAAGCAGTTTTTCAACGTCATGTATCTGAAAAATTTCATATATAGGCTCTTTCAAGTCAGTTGAATCATATAGCTATAGTTTTAGTTGATCAAAATACTTTCTATTATCTCTTAACAATTCGCAATATCAAACACCAGCGAAAATGTAAAAATCAGTTTCTCCAAAGCGTCCTGGAATTGACTTTTGGCAGGAATGGCTTTCTGCGAATTCAAGCAATTTTCAACAATCGAAATATCTGACACTGTTAGCAGTATTACGGTACAAGAGCCTCGTGCAACTGAAGGCATTGATGTGAATCTGCATGCGAATTTCATGTATTGAATGTGACTTTAGGAGTGCAGATGTGTGTGGGATCGCGAGAAAAATAATCATAGGCATCCTCACACACTGAAATCAATACTTATCCTTGTACTCGCACAACTCACACTCTATGCTGGTCGAGTGTCAGCAGGTGTGGGTGATGTGTTGGTATGGGTCTAAGTGCGAGTATGGATGTGGTTCGTCTATTCTCTCAAGCTCTCACCCACATTCACATCCACACACACACACACACACACACCCACACCCATCCACACCCACACACCCTCTCATAACTTGGATTTTTATTTCACAAAGAATATTGTGTCTATGATAGGGTGCAAATCGAAGAAGTGTTAGCAACTATTCAACAAACGAGAGAGGTGAAGAAATCTTTGAAGTTGCGTATAACAGTGTATTACGATCGTTTAATCACTTTAGCTCGTAGTCCATACTTTGGACGCATGGTGATGCGAACTTCGGACGTTATTTTCTGACCAGGTTCCATTTCAAAGTCACATCGTTGCACAAGCAGAGCTAGTATGACTTTAGCTTCAAGCAAAGCGAAATTCTGACCTATGCAGTTGCGTGATCCAGCTGCGAATGGTAAATAACAGAAAGGATGAACTAATTTTGGTTTATGACCAGTGACCGAGTCACGCATCCATCGAGTATAGTCGAATTCGAGCGGTCGAGACCAAAAGTCAGCACGTCGATGGAGTACATAGGTATTCATTAAAATGATTGTGCCAACAGGAATACGCAATTGGCGATCACTGCTACCACCGATAGTGTGTTCACGAATACACTGACGTCCAAATAATGGCGCAGGTGGGTAGAGACGAAGTGTTTCTTGCAAAACGGCCTCGCAGACAACAAGCTCACTCATGTGTTCATAGGTGGGCTCAGTGTTGTTCGGAAGTACCCTGTTGACTTCGTCTCGACAAGCACGCCATACTTCTTTGTTTGTCATTAACACATATACTACCCATGTCATTAAAGTGCCTGTTGTCTCATGTCCAGCAAATACAAAAGTCAAAGCTTGTTCTTTGACTTCCTGATTGCTGAACGGTTTTCCTTCATCATCGACAGCAGAAAGAAGAAGATCGAGAATATCAGGACCCGAACATTGACTAGTCGATCGACCATGTCGACGATCAGCAATGATTTGATCTACCAATTCAGCAACTTCACGACATCCTTTGTCAAGAACACGCTTGTGCCAGAAAGGTAGTTGTGCAATGATCGGAATGCGATCGATCATATGCAACATTCGATATTCCATCGCTTTAGTTACGACAGTGAATGCTCGGCACACGATTTCTTTTGCGTTAGCTGTAGTTTCAAAGCCTTTACCAAAAGCACTCGCGGCAATGATTGTCAGTGTAATAGTACTGAGCTCGGTCTGTAAATCGACAAACTGCTTGTGAGAAGACAATGCAAGAAGTTCATCAATGGCTTTGGCGGTCTGATAGACCATAATCGATACCATCGATTGCAACTTGGCAAAGTGAAAAGCTGGATTAAGCATTTTTCGAGCGCGTTTGTGCTCGGATCCTTCGCTCACTAATAAATTGTGTTTGCCAATTAATAGTTCAGAATCAGTACTAAAATTCGAGGGCTTCGTATAGTCTTGAACATGTGATCGACCAAGAACATCAGCAATCAGATTCGGTTCAGTTATAGAAAGATATATCGAAGGACCAAGACCAATGAGATAGACATGGCCATATTTTTGAACGAGTTCCATTCGATAGGTCATGAAAGAATCGTTTTTAATAGCGCGATTTATGTCAGGCAGTTGACCAATAAGAGGTACGAATGGCTCACCCGAGACACCTTGGCTTCTAAATGCATCGTATAAGCGCTTTTGTGGACGGATCAATCTCCAATAGACGAGAAAGACAGTAGAGCAGATGAGTGCTACACATGTGTAGAGAACTACGAGTAGAATCATCTTGTTATATCTACAATATAAAAGAAATTCGAAGAAATACTGTTGTGTACTGCTGATGCAACATAACTCGTTTTCTTTCTTTTTTTGTTCGCTCGTGAGTCATGATGCATTATCACTTCTACTGAGCTTCTTATTCTTTCCGTTGTGAGTACACATTTATTGTCACGTCTATAACAGAGATAGGATCGGTTGGCATGTTTTTCGAAACGACCCGAACGTAACCGATCGAATTTTTAAACTTCAAACCGAACTAAACTGAGCCAAGTTTAACCAAACCGAAGTTTATTATGCTAATTAAAGTATTAGTGTTTGGTGCTTCTACACGACATGCACCGCTCGTAATGATAACAATGACAGAAAAGAAAAAAGATAATTGGCGCATCGCTTTAACCATTAAACATGACAGACTTTTAGATGTCGCAATGAGCAAGTAGAAAGACAATTTATTCAAGAAAAAAAGACAAAATAAGAGCAAATATTAAGAGAATAAATAAGGAGCAGAACTTATAAGAACAAAGCAAGTGATTAGACAAGAGGATACCAAAGCTTAAATATGTTGAATAAGATTTTCGAGGAGTCGATCGCCGAATTTTTTTCGCCATATGAATTCTGTCAAATGTGTTTGTAGCTGAGTTATGTGTTGACCCATATTATTTTTTTTTTCATTTTGGCACACATCCACATGTTTTCGATGTTCTGTATATGAGCACCAGTTTCAGGATTCAAACAATTTCGAGAATGATTTACAGTGTCGTGCTCATAATCATGTGATGAACGAGAGATTCTATTATAGGCTTTCCATTGATCGCTGAATATTGTAGTCTCGGACAGAATGTGTTTCTCGATGATCGGTAGAAGAGTAGTAGCTTTGCGGTCATCTACTAAAACAGCAAAACAATCTTTTAATTAATCGTTTTTACCATAAGCCCTAATATAACACGATACAGAGACGATCGTGAACATAAAACAATATATATAATAGAACAGAAAGAAAATTTATGCATCGTACAATACAGAAAAGAGAGCCATCATTGCAGGGGTCTCGACAACATCATGACATGTGCACATAAGCCGTTTTGGATGAGCAGAAACACATTTGATATGAACATTTTCACAATACAATATAAAACAGCAGTTTTAAATCTTAGCCAATACAATATGATTGTCGTTTTGTAGATCCAGTATAAGCGAAGTATTTGATGATAAGATGTTTGATATTAGAGAAAAAAATTAATGAGTTTGCTTGTTTTTATTTGATATAGCAAATGTAGCAGTGGTTTTTGTCTCTTGTGGTCGTTTGTAACAATGAAATAAACACATCAGCTGATTACGAAATAGTTGACTGGATAGTGTAAAGAGATAAAAGCTCAAACATGGACCTGTCAGAGCTATGTAAGCAAAAGCATTTAAGAGAAAATTATTAAAGGCTCGTTTGACAGCATCATTTGTGGAACTACCACCGAATGAAATGTAGAGACTGACAAATGCATGAGCACTTGTTGTCGAACCGAACACGAACGATTGAACAAACATCATTTGAATGAGTTGGCGATCTATTTTCTTATAATTTCGTTGCATATTACCTTGAATATTTTGATTTGCCACTCTTGCTTTTCCTTGACGAACATGTCGAACAGTAAGCAGACTAAAAGAGAGCATCCCGATTGTTGGCAACCAACTCCACAAAATCAGATTCCAAAAGCTAAAAAATGCTTGATAGATGCCTGGTTGACCAGCACATGATTTTTGTGGTAGCTGTATTATATAGTATATGGGCATATGAATGTAGGCCAGACTGATGACCAAAATAGTAAGTAAAATAGTACGAAAAGCAATACGAGTATTGCTCCAATTACGTAGGCTGACAGATGATGAACTGCAAAGAAACCTAAAACACGAAAACTCATATTTGTACAAATCAAAACAGGAACTGATGACGAAAGTCATGAAACTATTTATGATACACATCAATAACGAGAGTTTGCAGATTGTTACACTTCTATCAACTTTCTATAAAATCAGCAGTTTTTGACGAAAAATTCGAGTGTTTCAATATAGAAATATCCTTATTGCTTTCAAACAACAAGAATGAGTCGGAGAAATAACGTTTCCCATTATAATAATACAGTAAAAATAACCGAAAAATTACCTGGTCGTCATGCTTGAGTCTGCCATGTTTTTTGAATTTAAGAAGAGAGATTTCGATAAAATAGTACAACTTTCGAATCGAACATTTAAAACTTTGCTCAGTGACTTTCTAATATATGATGACTGTCTATCCTGGAACTATACTATTCAAAGTTTCAAAATACTGGTATTTTACTATAGACTTCAGTTGTATATAAGTGTATATCCGCGCAGATCTCGCCTATTCATGATTTAGGTACATCTCGAAGAGATCTATTCAATGGTATGATTGTATATTCAGAGGCTCAAGTCATGCTTGAAAAAATAATATAGTAGCGATATTTTATCTTGAGACTCAATTATAGTTAAAAATAGGATTACCTATCTACTTTTCTGACTAATGAACTGAAAAATTATGCCGTTTTTTAATCAAACTATCTATATTAAGTTGTTGATGAGTCTACGTAAATACAATTTATAACTTGAATTTTGCATTCGAAAGTTCTATGATTGAAAAAATGTGAAGAAATGTATATCAATAGTATTTCTAGTAGGTTCTTGCAGAACTCATGTCAGTATCACAACTATCAATCTGTTCGACAGTTGTATCACCAAAGCTGTTTCATTCTATGTACACAGTTAGTTGGAAGATCGATAACCTACTTAATCTGCTGAAATGAAAAAGACTGTACAGATTGACCAGATTTTTTCATTTCGTATACTATGCACATATAACATTGTCACGTGAGGGTGTGAGCAAATATCACAATGATGACCATTGACCATTTTTTTAAAGAGTGGTGATGAGATAGATGATTGCCCAAGAAAATGTGAATTTGAACACGTGAATAAATAGTGATTTCATGTGCAAAGATCATTAACGTGTTGCATCTTGAAAAAAATGTTATATAAATCTTTTATGACTAGATCTTTCATATCGTGTATTTTCTTCTGTTCCAAAATAGGCAGAAAAAGATTTGCATGAATCATCTTTTATATAGACATAATTTACAAGCAATAATTTACCATCAGTATCATCGACTCTTTCAACCAATTACTCATACTGAACAATCTGCAAAGTGTTACAAAAGCTAACAATTCACCACCGTATGCTAAAAAAGCTATAGATATATTAAAAAATTAAACTTTCATTTTTTTTCTTTTCCATGCGAAAAACATATGATATTTCTCAATATTAGATGACGTCAAGATTATTCCATACGTACACAAGAGCTTCATAATATATGATTAGTGCCTGTTCATCAGGAGGAACACACCTTCAAAAGTTTCAATCATTGATCATCGTTAATTTCACAGTAGAACGATTCATCACACTTCTCTTATTTTACATACACAGAAGCAAATTTTATTAACATGAAGATCGGAACGAATTCTACACGACTACAGGCAGAAAGCCATAGAAAAACACTGGGTTTTGAAGATTTTTTGAACCTGGTTTGAGATAATGAAAATCCAATTCTACTATTGGATAGAACTCACTAAATTGTATTTGGAACACGCTCTTTGACGAATCGTGCACGGATATACTCGAATTCAGATCTAACTTCACCTACGTATTAGTTTAATTGTCGTATAGAAGTTCACTATTACAGTTTGGACATCAACTTTAATTCTTTGAATTTGAGCTAGAATTGAGTGTGGATGTAACAAAGTATCAAATTTAGATAGCAACTTTATTTTTGGCAAGCAGAGAATCACTGATCAGCTTGAACTATTCGATAATTGGTAACAGTTAGATGTATAGAACATGTACCTGACTATCATATGTCCCTCACGAACATACATTTCTGATTCAAACAATGAAAGGGTGTGACTGTTTCTAACTCAAACACTAGCACTTGCGTTAGATTTAAACGATGACTAAGTATTTCTTTTAGTTTATACTTACCGATCAATACAGGCCAGAACAATGAACCAGGAAGGTAAAACTCTAAAAAACAAAAAAAGTAATGTCTATTTGTTTATGTATTTCATTGCAATTTGGATTACCTAGCACAAGCCAAAATATACGACAAAATTTTGCACACTGGAAGTGATAATGTGAATACATCAATGTTAAAGCCAAATTGTAGAATGCGTAATGGAATAGTGCCATAGACAATCAAGCAACCAACTATGGTCAATGCCAGAAAATATTGAGTACATGGATTTGAACGAAATGTACGACGTGTGAACACATAAACACTAAGTGAATGACCAACAACACCAAAACTGAAAAGAAATGCGCTCCAACATTTGGAGAATGTAGCCAAACTCTGGTTAATATTTGCAACGGTAGCGGCTATACTTGTATTCGATGACGACATGTCACTAAAATATAAAAAAAGAGACTGATGTAATCTTTTAGAATTTTTTATACTATTGTACATTCATGGTTATGTTGTTTATCTTGTCGCAAATTCAAATTACGGGTATTTTACTTTCGAAAATGGCAACGATTCTTTTATGAAACCTGCACAATCGAACTTTTCGATAAAGTCGTCCTATTCGGACTGTTGGTAGTCGATTGTATTCTCTACCGGAGTAAATTACTAACATGCTACCGAACATAAGTATGCGCATTCTGATATTTTGCTGTGAAATAAAATGAAAAGAAATTCGAACTTGAAAAACCATCAAACAGAGTTTTTTTCTATTAATATGTTCGTTTTTTTGTTTATTTTGCTCTCCGTTTGTATTAACAGTCGATGGCAATGAAGACTGAGAGAAAAAAAAGCACACCGTCTAACGAAAGTTTTTTAGTTAGATATTAGCAACATTTTCAATAGTGGAGTTATTTTTCAAAAGTTGGCGCTCGTCAAAACTATTAATAGTATTTGAAGAATAAGGATCTTTGGTAGAAAAAAATCATATATTCCCGACTTCCTTTTCAACCATATTTATTCTGTTTGCCTGGAATAAAAGAATATCAGTAAAAAAAAACAAAAAGAAACTTATTAGCGCAGCCCTTTTGGAGCTGAAGGGTAGAATATACACTTTTTCTCCAGCTCGATTGTACTAATACAAAATATAGAAAGTGAAAAATCTAAAACTTGATTAATCCATTCTTTTTATGATGATCATATTACGCCTGTGGTAAATCAATGCATCGTTATTTATCACTATTAACGTCTTAAGTACAAATTTTTATCTGTACAGAATTCAAAAGCTGCGCTAGTGAAAACATTGGAAAACATATTCTAGCCATTCAAGTCTCGACAAATACTTTTAAATGCTCTAGAGGAGTTGAAGTCTTGTGATTGATGCCGTTTAGCTGCTTTGTACATTGATAAGGAACTCTAGAAGAGAACTCTGAAATCTAATGTCCGCGATTGCTAAAGTCTGTAATGAGGAAAGCCAAATGAAGAGCTGCGAAACTTCGACTTAAAACTTACATTAACTATTTTCTTCGAAAAGATGTGTGATTTCCACCAAAAGATTATAATTGATTAATTTTTTTATTATTATCTCACTATTAAATGACTTAGCTCGTGCACTTCTTACTTTCTACCGTACATACTTATCGAGAGAGATAATATTTCTTATAATACGAACAATAATTTTCTACCATATTAATATTTGAAAGTAAGTTAATTTGTTTACTAATCTCACAAGCTTCACTATGAATGTTTACGACATTTGTCAAGGAATCAGTATTGAATGACGTATGTCATATACAGGTCTAACTCTTTGCTACATAACTATAATGAGATTATATATATGTTGAATTAGATAAAGCATTCTGTTACTACTGCAGTGTTAAGAAGTAGATGACAACTACTGGGGTATCCAATTAATTCTGCAAAAAGTTGTTTTTTTTATAAAACTATTTTTGCACTGATTAGATGAGAAATGGGCGGGAAACAGCTTTGACCGAAAAATATTCTCTACGTACATCTTCCATATTGAGGACTCAGATCGTTTGTTAGAAAATTTTTAAGAAAGATCTTTTGAATTCACATTTAGTCTATTAGTAAGGATACATTAGATTAGCACGATTTTCCAAGGATTCTTTTCCTTATTGACATTTGACTGACCATTTCTAATGTAGTGTACACCAAAAGAGTTCTATACATAAAAATTTTTCCAGAAAGTAGTGGGTACTCATGGAGTTATCATTGACTTGGAAGTTCGATCGGGGTAGCAAAATGTTGTATCTAATACCAGTGAAAAAAGTAGGGATGAAATCTCATTAAAACTATGTAGAGGTTCGGTGAAGCTGTTTATGAGATATGTCATTCAATATTGAATTCTTGACAAGTGTCTTAAACACTTGCAGTCAAGGTTGTGAGATTAGTGAATAAATTAACTTACTTTTTAGTATTATTAGGATACGAAATTTGTGTTCGTATTACAAGAAATATTATTTCTCTTCATGAATATGTACAGTATAAAGCAAGGAATGGATTGGATAAGCCATTTAAAAGTGAGTCTTTAATCAGACCCTTAAAACCCTACACTCTCTGGTGATATTAGTAAAAACCAATTAATACTAAGTATTGTTATGGTAATATATTCATGTGTCCGATACAACAGAAATTTCCTCTCTATAATGCAGTCAGCATGTGCCAGATCAGAGACTCTGCTATATACGATGACTCCTATCGTAGAACACATGTGTATCTAATGAAGGAAAGATTTCGTCTATTCATTAGTATGTCCGAGAAATCGAGCAATCTGTTGGACAAGTATTCATAAGTTCTGAAGAAGTACGTGAGATGTGCACATCAGTTTTGCAACAGTACCATCGCATTTGTGAGAAAAACAAAAATCCGTGCCCAGAATAAAAGCCCATTGGGCTTTTATTGCGATCAACTTTTTTCGTCTCGCACAGCAAACTTTAAAAATACTGTTTTCAGCAAAAAGCAAACTAAGCTTGTAGTAAATGTATTAAAATGCTTATGTGACAGTATATGTATCTAGGAGTGTTCCGAAGTGGCTAAACTTAAGGAGAGTGTCGACAATTTTTTCGAAAAATTTTGTAAATCGTCACGTCGAGAAATACACAATTTTTGAAGGTTGAAGGGTGAAACTCTACTCGAAATACTACTGCATATCTCACGAATTAGAATAAAGAAAAGAAAAAACGATCTTGTTTAAAAATAGAGTTATTGATGTGTCACAAGTAACATATGAATTTAATCTGTCAAAAAAGATAAATATTTGAAGAACGAACGAATTCCATTGACGAGCATATCAACATTTAGTTTAAAACAGTGAATATTATCAACAAAATTATTCACCTTCTTGATTTCTCCAGTTTTACACATTTCGAACTCGGTGGACTTCTACTACGTCCAGAAAATGATAGTCATGAGACTGGTCTTCTTTTCTGGAACTATTGTCAATTGGCATTGCAATCGGACTAGGTGAGATAGTTGGTCGCCTGTACAGTCGTTTGCCAAAAGGTGACTGACGATCTGCATGATTGATTTGAACAATAGTTGGCGTATCATAACTTTGACAAACATCAGCATAGGGTTTTCATTTTTCAATATCAATTAGAACCCCATATGAACCTTTTGCCTAACGTTCATACACACGATAAATATATTCATGCGGTTAATTATCACCTCTACCAAATCATTCTTCCATTGCTCATTTGACAATTCTGTTAGATTGTTTCAGTTCAAATGACTGTTTGATTGGTATTTTATAATGTAACATGATTCAAACAATGGTTGATACTCACGCCCACTTTAAGATGCTAAAAAGAGAATCAGTTCAATTATCTTTTTTTTCTTGCCCGTTTATTGCACTCATTATTTGCATACAATAGATTCCTTCGTAGGATTGGCAAAAGATACAATTTTCTTTTGGTTAATATTATATTTTCCACTACCAAAACATTAATTTCAAGACTTTTTGTATGAATTTTCAATAGTTGTTCAAACGAAAAATAGTATATAAATTAGAATGGCACTCAAAGTATTAAATGTGTGTTCGTAATTATTTTTTTCTTCGTGAGTCAAAATTTTTATTAATTTAAATATGAATTTTAGAATGAAAATAGAAACCATAAAAGAGTAAATGAAAGCGGCCAAGATACTTTATGTTAATCATGCATATCGAATTAGTTATGCTGATTTGATAATCTATTTATTTTTTGTTTTTGAGATTTTATAACCAGACTGTTGTAAATGCTTTTGTCATTATAATTTGATCTTTCTTTTATCTATTATTCAGGTGGCCATTAGTACGCTGATGATAAGCAATGTTCTGGAAAATATAAATTTTCGACCGAAATTTAATTCTTACCTCAATTGATAAAAATGTATGTGACTACACCATAGAGTAACGATCATTTCTCTTTTATTATTTCTCTTCGTGCAAAAAAATTCTCATGAAGATAACATCTTATTACCAGTTGATGTTTGGTTGATGATATATATTTATTTTACTACATATTATATCAATCACACTGTGGAAAAGTTTCAGTATGTTTTTCTCGATTGTCAATATAGAATATAATTTACAAACGAAGATAAAGAAAATATTCGACCTGACGAAGGAATCTTTCAAACTGATAATTTCCGTTCAAGTTCATATTTGTTTTGCTTGTTATAAGACTTGTTTGCAGACGAAATTGTAAAAGCCTGTGTGCCATCAGTACTTTCTTTTTATATTATGATGGTTTTACTGAATTTTCAGTTCATTACAGAGCAGTACAATCAAAGAGTCGATATGTATGGAGTAGAGTTCAACATTCACATCCAACAGTGTACTGCATAATTCAATTACAGTCACAATGAGCCTTTTTAAACTCGATGTCAAGTCTATATCTATGAATTCAGTCGTCATTTATAATGATGATTATTCTGAAGACTTAAGCAAGGTCTTTGATACAGAATTCATCAAGATATTTATGATGCATGTCGAAAATAAATACAATCGTAGTTATTCCACCAAGTATTCGAATGACTCATTATGTACAGTTCATTTTTCATTATCACCAGCACATTTTGCTAGTCGATCTCGACGCAGATTAGTGCAGTTAAAAACAAGAAATATCGACGTCAAAATGAAATGACATTATATTGCAAGAAAACCTGCTGCTATGTTTCCTTGCTTTTGAACTGAGATTTTATATTAAATTAGAGTGTCTGAAAAGTCAATGAAACATGACTACACTTGGTCCTAGACAACCTTTCGGATCATGTGACAGAAACCTAGAGTGTTTCTTTGTAAATTTAGGATGTGTGTAGAGAAAATTTTTTATCAATTCTTAACTTGAACTATCTTAAGAAGAAAAGCACTTCATACCTGCTACTTTACTTTGCATTACAATTGTGAAAAACTACCTGAGCTACATAAACCTGAAAGGAGATTAGACAAAACCGGCTTATTGATATTTGTGAGAAAATTGCAACACATTTCTTAATGAGTTCTTTCAGCGTTCTATCATAAGTTCCCTTAGTTTTTCAAAATAATATTGTATTCATTTACTAGTAATGATTTATTTGTTCTTACTCTAATTGGATAACTGTTTTTTTTCATGCTAAATTAAATGAGTTTAATCGAATTTTGCTTCAACTAGCGATATCTTAGTTCCAAAACACGAAATAAAACATCAGTTATTACTTCTTTGGAATGACTGTTCAATAAAAAGATATGAAAGGATACAATGAATATATTTTCAAGAACACCTCATTATCTCAATTAAAATCTACTTTCAATCTAGTGACAGTTTAAGAATATTCTGACGCAGCAACATATCATATAAAAATATCATGAAAGATAACAGAGGTGGGATCGGTTGGCATTTTTGCCAAACCGAACCGACCGTAACCGAAAAAATCTCTAACCGAACCGAACGTAACCGACCGAATTTTTTAAAATTTCTAACCGAACCGACCGTAACCGAAAAAATCTCTAACCGAACCGAATGTAACCGACCGAATATTTAAAAATTTCTAACCGAACCGACCGTAACCGACCGAATTTCAAAAATTTCGTAATCGAACCGAGTTTAGAGAAAGCGAAGTTTAGCTTATTTTAGTTAGGGTATTAGTGCTTTATAAATTAGCAACAACAAATCAAATAAAAGCAACTAAAAATAATGAACACTTAGAGAAAGCAAAGAATAAAGATTATTTATCGGATCTTCTTACTGTATTATAACTTCCTTACCTCTCAGGACAAATTTTAAAAATATGTGAGATAATCCGCGTTGCGAGCAACAGCTAGTTGTTGTACGATTATATTCTTTTTTCTTCTTATGTTTCACTGAAAAAGTCCATTGAACTCAAATGAAACGATTATGTTGATTCTTTCTAACCGAACCGAACATAACCGACCGAATTTTTTAAAATTTCTAACCGAACCGACCGTAACCGAAAAAGTCTCTAACCGAACCGAACGTAACCGACCGAATTCTCTAAAAATCTCCAACCGAACCGATTTCGGTTACGGTCGGTCGGTTCGGTTCGGTTAAAAACCGAACCGGTCCCAGCTCTGAAAGATAAAAACGATGCATTCAAAAGCATTTCTATATGAGTCGGTTTCTTTTGTTCAAGAAATGGTATGTATGAATACAACTGAATATATGTTTATTTTCTGTTCTGTATAAACAAAAAAGGTAAATTATTACATACTATTGATGTGTATACTTGATTACTATCTAGAACACGCACGTTTTTCTGATTCATTCTAAAATGAAAATGCTTCAAATTCCCTAATAACATTTAAAAAAACATTACGATTGCACTCCATTCGTCAACGATTAATATTTACATCATTTGAAACAAATGAAACGCATTACTCTAATGATCGTCATCCTTATCTAGTATGTGATTTCCCTCTACATAAGCAATAGTTAAAAAAACAAGGCACTTTGATTAAAAAGGAGAGTAAACCATTTATATATTTTTCCCAAACAAAAAAAAGAGATTCCAACAATGTTAACAGATCATATAACTTATACTTCCACATTTTTCTCTGTTTCAACTATTGCATATTGATAAGTAATCGTTAAATATCGTTTCATATATGCTGTCATATATCTGTTCGATCGTCGAGCTAATCATCCGTATCTTATATTATTCTTTTTCATTACCATTGTAAAGACACATGTATTAGTAAGAAATAATGTCGCTTAAAATGAAGATATGTAATAGTATTAAAAAATTATTCTATCCAGCAGCAATGCGAAAAATCTGGTTTCATATTTTTTTAATAGATGTATTCATCATCTCATGTCGTAGTAAACATATTTTTACAAATGAATCACAAACAATACTAGTTGGTGTATTGGCTTTTGTATAGTAACTTTTATCATGAAATATTTAGTTTGGTACACGAATCAATTTACTTATCTATCAAGAGAATACATGTAAGATAAACTTATTGATATTGTTGTAGACTTTATTGTCACATATTTCTTCCAGCTGACTGAACATAAATATTGACATCAACATCGTGTTTAAATTCATTTTTCATGCTGATATCTCTTCTATCAGGATTATCTTCTTGAATCTAAATCAAGATGAATAAGTTCTTATTGTTTGAAATACTGCTACTAAGATTGAGAAAGAAATAATTATACTTTAAATAATTGCTACTTATACATAGCAAGAACAATATATTGCTTATAGTCTTCATGGAAGCAATGACATTTAAGTATTCATAGTTATTTCAAATTTTGAGAAACAAAGTATTTGAGTATTTTCTGGAACTTCTTTGTATCGATGTATACTTCTGAAAATATGGTTTAACTCTGGAATCTTTTTGTTTGATTTTCTTTGACCAATTTATCTTTAGGAATTACTTAATACAATATTACACAATGTGATGGAAAACAAACAATGACTTCTTGAATGAGTATCTCGATTGTGGCAGAGTCAAGTGGTTATTTCGCGTCAGCTTAAAATACATTTTATTTCATCTAGAAATACCTATTGTCTTCGACAATCATCTGTTTATGAACTTTTTTCATTTACGTATTTATACTTTCAACTGAATTTCATATTATTAAAAAGTCAACAATTATACATTTTTCATATTCGACAAAAATGAATATAGAGAAATCAAATATATAGATGAAAAAGTCAAATTGAATTAGATCTATCACATTATATCGAAATTTCAAGTAATTGTGAATCCATATTCAGTCGAAGTATTTATCAATGATGGTAAATATACAATGATAGCTTTAGTGTTTTCTAAATTCGATAGCCATCAAATGAAATTATCATTTGAGGGACAATATATCATATGAAACTATTTTGAATTAATCTCTTTATAAGTAGAAAATATATGTGAAATCTATGTCTTTTCTATAAATTCACGCAGCGGTGAATAGTTTTTGACAAGAAAAAAGATTCATTATAAAATGGACAGTGATTTATTACTACAAATATATAAATCATCTGACAAGAGTGGAGATAAAAGCAAATTGAAGTGGGTGTCGTCGAACAAAGGCTCCACACTATACAAACACCCATACCAAAGTTTCCTTTTTATTTAAAGAAGGCCGATCATTTATATGAGATCAACAAGAGAGAAGAAAAGCACGACTATTTTTGAAATTTTAAACATAAAATGTACTTAGGGCACTCTAAATGTTGTGGTGAAACTATTTTAATTCGTTATCAAAAGCTTAAATAAACTTTTTATCTATAATATGTGATGATAATATTAGATTACATGTTGTTTTTGATGTGTAACCTCTTCTTAACAAAAGTGGTGTCTACGGAACAGAAAAAGATTCAGCAAGTTTTTAGAAAATTCTCTAAGGTCTGAATATAGAAAATGTTTCTTTAAGCCTTTTATGATGAATTAAAATATCTTCACCAATATTTTTAGATAGCCCTAAATATTCAACATAGATAAATCATACGAGATCAAGATAAATAGATAAAAATAAAAGAATAATTCTCATTCTTCTTATTTATTCTCTAATTATGTTCAGTGTGTTATCCAACTCAATTGAGTTTTGATAAAAATTTTATCTTTTTCTCACGGTTCTTTAATAATAAATTTTCAGATTTTTGATTGTTGTATATTACTAACAATGGTACAACTATATTTAAGAATGTTCAAGAAAATATTATATTCAGTTAAAAAGAATCGACCAATTTTTGGTTTGATTACATTTCTTTTGATTCTTTTTTATATTTTTCAAAATGATCTCAAATTAAAATCAATCTATGAAAAAACTTCTCGAAGTCATTCAATATTAATGAGAAGATCCAAGATTGAATTACTTTTATTATATGAAAAACAATTGTGTCGTATGGAAGAAGATTTATTTCAACCAATATTTCATAATCATTATTTGACATTAAAGTTAAATTTAACATCCATGGGAAAAAATTATTTGAATGATTTCAAAAATGATTTCAACGAGAAAATTGATTGTGTTAAAATAACTTGTTTAAAAAAATCGAAAAATAAAAAAGACTTTAATTCGATTTGCCATATTTATTTGAATTTTCGTATGAAAATTTTCAATTTAACAAAACTTCATTTAATCCTTTTATCAAAAAACTCAAGTTGTTTATTATCATTAAAAAATACATCTGATATTATATCTCTTGATATTCATCAAATGTTCTTAGTTGATGATCAATTTCGTTTTACTTATCAATGGTCGAATTTTAATCAAACAAAACTATTGTCTTGGTCTCAATGGCCTTTAACAATGATATGTTTAAATTTAGCTTTAAAGAATTTATCTGAAAATAAAAATCAATCTTCAAAATTAGATTTCAATTCTTTTCCATGTTGTTCTGTAGATACTTTAAGTCATTCAACTTCACGAGGATTATTCACTAGAGAACAAGAAGCTGTTTCATATTGGCTTGATTTACAAAATGATGTGTCAATTTATAAAAAGTTACCGATTAAAACTACTAAATCATTAAAAACAAGACGCCTAGTTCCATTTGAAATAGCAAAAAATGGTCAAGTATGCTCAAAGAAATTTCAAAATTGGATTTTAAATTATCAAAAATGGCATGAAAAGATTAGTCAGGCTATTAGTAATCGATCAATGACATTTGAAGAACAATTTCAACGTATAATTCAACTTAATGTTCGGTTTTTAATCTATGAAAAATCTCTAACAGGTATTGCTGATAGAATAATTCATTTAATAACAACGTATTTCATAGCTGTATTAACAAACCGATTATTTATATTTGATCAAAATTGGCCAGAATTGTTAGATGTGATGCAATCAAGTTTAAATTATCAACCAGAATTCGTTATTCCTTGGTTTTCTCAAATGGATTTGATTATAGAAAATTTATCGTTAAATTTGCAAGAAGAGTTAACAATAGAAGATTATTGGTTTTCTTTGGATCGATATAATATAGATTATGATTATGAAAAACATTGTCGTGAACGTATTGTTGTATTTAAAAGTCATACAGGAGGTGTTACACATATGATTACATCTAATTCAAGTATTTATAGAAAATTTTTAACTATTGATCTTGAAATGAATCCAGAGAATATGTTTGGATGTCTTTATCATTCTCTTTTTACTTATCGTTTCCCTGAATTAATCAGAAGAGTTCCATTAATTTCATCAAATAACCAGTTAGGTCATTCATCTCAACAAATTTTACAAACACTTTTATCATCAAGATCTTTTCCAATTGGAATTCAAATTCGTGCTGGTGATGAAACAATGATGGGATTTGGTCCTATTTTTGAAGAACGAACAAATCTTAAACATTTTCAAAGCTATTTTACATGTTCTCAACAAATAATTAATACAAATAAGAAATTATTTCGTCAAACAAATCAAATTCCAATTATTTTTCTTTTAGCTGATGGTCATCAAGTACGTCAAGCTGCTTTAAAACGTTGGAAATTTTCATTAGAATGTTTTCAATCATTGAACAATCAATGTCAATCGAATAGCAGTAGTTTAAATATTTTAGCGAATGCCGATCCAGTTTTTCATATATTCTTTGCAGCTAATCGAATGTTAGCTTTTCAATTAGGAATGTTTGATAGTTTTCTATTCAGTTTATGTGAACAACATATAATTACTAAAAACAGTGGATATGGTCGCTTGGCAGTTTTTGCATCTTTAAAATTACGAAATATTTATTCATTTGAGCCTAAACAACAACCTTTTTGTGAAAATCAAAGTTTACCACTTGTTGTTTCAGGTCATCAATGGTCGGGAATTTAATTATTCGTTAATACAACTTTTTAATTAACGTTAATTAGAAGTGTAAAATAAAGAACTTACGATTAAAATGGCTTCAAATATGAGGAATAATCATGAAATTCCTTAGAACTGAACAATTTTCTCTTCGAATTCGATTAACCTCAAAATAAAAAGTAGATCATTTTCAAATTATTGTTATACTTTTATTTTTATAGATGAATTCATTTCTCACATTAATCTATTTTATCATTTTTAGAATAAGTTACTTATAAAAAAAACAAACTCATAAATAAATCTTAATTGACTAACAATTAAAAAGAAAGTATTTGATGAATTTTTTTTCTAGATTTAAAATCAATATGTTTCGATGATGTTTTTTTTATATAATGTTGTTGGAAAATCATTCTTTCGTCTATTCATATTTATTACAAGATGATTTTTC